>JAOTQJ010085330.1:0-12340 GCA_025642045.1 Solanum sejunctum
CCGGTTTGGGTAGCCTCTTATGTTTCTATATTTTGTAAATGTATTGACAAATGTGTATCGTTCAGTACTTTTGTCTAAAGGTCTGTAGATACTTGTGGGTTACGGGTGTATTGTATTATTTTGGATACTGGATCAGGAGGCGAGACCGCATTATGTACTTATAAGTGACATGTTTATTAGGCGGCAGGACCGCAGCGGTGACCTTCTCAGTCCACTTTTATATTTATATATATATGTGTATATGTTTCAGTATGTTCTAGGAGCTGCTGCAGGTGCGGTTTGTCAATAAAACAGAGGAAACTCTGCCGAAATTTCTGTAGAATTTCAGACTAGATTATAAAGGAATTTGGTTTAGTATGTATTTGCGTGCCCCTATCGGGCACTGGTCACGACCCCAGGGTGGGGTGTGACATCTTGGGCTCGTTTCGGTACTAGGAGTCTTCCATGAACCTAATACACCCCAAACATGACCTAATGAGGCTTGAAACATGTATTCATAAGAGCATAGAGTTATGGGATGTCACAGCATGCATGATGGTAATTTAAGTTCTTCCAACCTCTTGTGAAGGTGAAGGTCAAATTTTACCATGGCGCTTGGTCGGCTACCATGACGTACTAACTAACTGTTACCTATTGTCCCAGTCAATCTTGCCTTGGTCAGGTTTGGTCGATTAGATGGGAACACATCATCCTAATCATGTCATCTACTTGTCTTTTCCTATTCGTCACTACCTTGGTTGGGATCGTGATAGTAGGCGAGGTTTGATATTGTTCACCACCAAACAACATTAATCATAAAGGGAAATAGACAATACATGCAAATCCCCAATCATATACATGTACAAAACCTAGGTCATCTCAACTCAACTACTCATGGTTCCCACAACTCCAAGTTGTGGGTTCTTAGCTACTCATGGCTAAGAATGCAAATATAAAAATAATAGACATAGTTGAGAGTTTCACCAATAATAATGAAGGAAATAGGCACGAAAAGTTGTAAACCTACAAGCTTGATTCATCAACAATTAGTACAAGGCTAGATTTGCAATCCCTAAAATAGGTTTTCCCAGAGAGAACAATAAAATACTCTAAGAACCTAAGAAAAGCTTCAAAATATAATGGAGAATTGTCTACTAATCAAACTCTTTCAACGAAAAACCCAACTTAAACTTATATATTGTTTATACAATAACCCTAAAATTTACTCTGAAAAGACAGTTGTTAGCTGACAAGTGTAGCAGTTACGACTCGTAGGAGGACCTATGAGTCATTGTCGGGGTCTCGTGTCAAGATCTTAGCATTTTGACTGAATAGTACGACCCATAAGTATGAGCCATTACTTGGGATATTACTCGTATGTTTATCTCGTAATTCTGGTCTTCAGTTTTTCGCCTAATATTTTGGCCCTCTGATTCTTGCTATGAGTCTACCTATACTAGTCATAGTATGTCTTACAACTCATAGGCTGGGCTTGTAGGGGTGACCTTCAATTGGCAGATTTCTGATTTTTGGTCTTTGATTCCTACTATGACACAACCTACGACTCATAGCATGAGCTACGACTCGTAGGAAGGCTCGTACGACTTATGCTTCAGCAAAATTGCAACTTTTCTTCAAAATTATGCCAACCTAACTTTTCTACAAGATTAACACAAAAACACATCAAAATACTAAAAAGTTGTTTTAGGAACTCACAAAATCCATTATTTTAGCATTAAATGTGTCGTATTTTGATAGGATATCAACACCCTCAACTTAGAATTGTTGCTTGTGCTGAAGCGACGCCTTAATCTACACAGACAAAGAGAAATACTTAGCAACGATACTAATGGCATATATATCAACTCCTCTGATTTAGGTACCCAACTACTATTTTCAAAATAGGATTGTAAAATGATTTAGAAAACATGAACATAATGAGATAGCTGGCAACCCAACTAGGACAAGCTAAGGAGCATCAACCGTCCACAATCACTGGTATAGTCATATGCTACTCAAGTAGTGCAAATGCCCTCACTAGAAAGAAGTCCCTTATACTCACTTAAGAACAATCAAAAATCAGGGTTTGAGGAAGCATTCTCACTTTCACAATTGAAATTCATGCACAATAACTAACGCCAGATGCTTGCCCCTATAATCATTTTTCGATTTGGTTCAAAAGTGGATTTTGATCACTTTAGGACTTATTGATTTGTAACATGGGCTCAGGGGGCTTTGGTATGGTATTTTAGGAAAATAGTGACTAAAAGCTATCGTTGAACTATGTTTACCAACATTTTTTGATTTCATAATCCCACCCTTTCACCAACTCCTCCCTTATTTCCCAATTTCAAGCTTTTCCCGTGCTTATTCTTTCACTTTTTAGCTGTGCCTTTATTTTGAACTCATTTTTGGCTAATCTTTTAAACTTAAAGGCACTCTTTCCTTTCTTTTTCTTCACATGGATCATGATTATTCATTTTCTTTTTTCACCTCAACTAACTACCCTATTTTTGATACTTTACCACAATAAGGGCCACCTCAACTTAGGCTTTTAGCCTAAAGTAAAGTATACAATATCTATGCCTCAAACTAGGGCCACCAATGCAGCCACCCTCAACTTATTCTTTTATCCTTAATTAAGGTTCACATGTTAAGGAAAGATCATGGCCAATATAAGGGTATTTTATCAAATGAGGTAAAGTTAACAAGGTGTAAAGAAAAAAAATTGACTACTTGAGAAGCTCAAACATTTAGAAGAAGGATTTCACTTGTTTATTTGGTAGGTAATTTAGGCAAAAGTGGGCTTACTATCAGGACAAAGGCCTGAGATCACTTCCAAATCAAACAATTTACCAAACCAATCTTAGAGTACTAGGGCAAGTGTTGAGTCCATACAATGATACATGAATGCATCAAAATAAGCTCACAACACACATGGAAATTGCATCCACAATCAAGTATAGACTCACAAGTCATGCTTTTAGTCTCATCTTACCTTCACAATATCAGAACAAACATTGCCATGTACACAAAATGTATGAATGCATCAATAATCACAACCTCAAAATTTTTTAGGGTACCCAATTTTGTATCAAAATTTTAAAGAAAATCTAAGAACTATATATATACCAAAATATAACATTACTATGCATTTACAAATTATCTGTACTTCCTAAAACATATCTATTCAACAAAAAAGAAAACATTCACAAGGAAAAAGAAATACAACAAGAAAACCATGAGATCAAAAATAGGAGAAGTTATAGACTTGAGGCTACTCAGACTTCACTAGAATCCATAACTTCTACCACCCCAACAAAATAGAATACTTTGTCCTCAAAGTAAAGATAAGAACAAGAACAAAACACGCTAACATAGAAATTTATAAATACATTCATTAAGAATCAAAAATATATATTCAAAGTAGAAGTAAAAATAACATCCAACATAAACATATTTAAACACAACCAAAAATCAACATAATAAAAAGATTGTGAAAAGAAAACTAAGTATCCAATCATTAAAAAATGAGCACTGGGGTCAAAAGAAGTCAAATATCAAGGTGCATCAAGTACTGATCTCTAGCTGATCTATTGGGTGCTGGGGCTTAATCTCCTCCTCTGCTGTAGTGCCGAAAGTACCCTCTCTAGGTGGGGTGTGATATGCTCTCTCTCTCTCTTAATAACCATTAACATAATCGATTCCTGCACTATCTCCTCAAGTATGGGCTCCTCCTCCTCTGTCGGCTTCTTCGAGTCCGGCTCTAGGTCAGCATGCTCAAGGGGCCTCTTCCCTCAGGTGTGCAAATGATCTGCGAGCCAATCAAATGCCTCATCTCCTACTAGTGCTCCCTCCAGGGCTGGAACAGGGGATGCTAACTTCTGCAATAAGTTGGCCTTATATTTGGCTAACTCCTCAGTAACTATGCTTGCATCGGCAGACCTAGCTCCCTCTTACCTCTAGTGAACTGTGGCCTCAAATGCATCAACCCGAGCATCTACTACTCGAACTCTCTCATCAACCAAATCTCGATCCTATACCTTTATCCTCTCCTTGGAGTCTTGAATAGTCTAATTACTCAATGGCCAGAACCACATTGATAGCTCACGTAGCCTCCTTTCTGCAACGGTAACCTTGTACAATAAAGCCTGAAATGTAATATCAGAGAAAAGAGGGTCAACTTGCAAAGAATGTACGACTGGTGTTGGAGTGCTGGATGAAGCTATAGACTCGATCTTTGCTGCAAGTGTGGCCTCTAAAGAAGAAGGAGTAGTGCTGGTGGTAGCTGGAGGTAAACATGGAAGCTAAGGCTCTACCAGGAAAGGCTCTCGGATAGCTGGAGGAGCTGCTCATGGTAAGGCCCCGAAGTTCTCATTAGCCTTTATCTAGTTAGGATCCATAATGCGTATGGCCTCTATATGAGTGTCCCAATAAGGGTTAATAAGAACACATACTGCAGTATATAGTCGATGAATCAGAACTAGAAATGATAGTGAGGATCTCATCCTAGCTGCAGCCTCATAAATCTGCTTTGAAATGATCTGGGCCCAATCTATAGTACAACCAACTAGGATGTTGGCCAACAATGTGACCCTCTCGAAGGTGATGACATTATCCGTAAAAGTTGGCTTGATAAGCCAATGAATAATTGACCACCAGAACTTAGACCGAAAATGAGAGCTTGGCTTTTACTATTTGATCTGTGTGGCTTGTGACCCATGTCGGCTCAACACCCTCCTCACAAATCTGGCTAGCGATCCACCATAGGGGCTTCGTTCTAGCCCTGATGTTCTTCCCAGTCACCGTTATCCTCATATTCTCAATACAGCTATCGTACTATATGGTAGACTGAGGGGTTATATAAGTAGGCTGAAACTGCACTTGTTGGATCATCTCTTCTGAGATATCAATTCTCATCCCCTGGACTGTTACCACCCATAGTCTTGGCTGCTCAATAGGTCTTTTGTTCTTTGGCAACCCCTGATGGAGTGTAGCAAGGTACGCCACATAGAACTCACGAACAACATAGTGGGCATATTTTCCTAATTACTATGTGGTCCATTGTAGGCTAGGCTCATCTAACCCAACATCTAATCGAGTCACTCTATCTAAGCTTGAGGCGTTTAGCCAAGACTACTCATGAAATTGGCGAACTAGCTTGCCTTGCCCCTTTGGCTCCAACCCTTGGTCATATATTTCCTTCATCCTAGGGATGCACCATTAGTAGTCATCTGGGGACTAGGAGTGGGCCTTTTCCTGCTAAGAAGTGCTCTCTGACTCTAACTCAAAACCCGAGTATGAGGGGGTCATCTGAGGCAAGCTACTATCTGACCCATACCCGTTGCCTTGTTGTTCCTCCTGTTCAAACTAGGAGAATCAACTCACTTCCATGGATGTATGAGCTGCGAGTGACTGAGTCTGAGGTCTATTGACCTCCAGATATAACCTGACTCTATGGACTTCCACAGAACCCTCAGATTGCTCAATTTCAAAGAATTCATCCCACAACCTCCGTTAGAGAGCTTGAATGGCCCATTTATCTTTTGGAGGCATTTTATTTACAAACAACCCATAAAGCAACATATAAGTCCATGGTGTTCGATAAACTAAAATACAAGGTAAAGAATAAAAATAACTAAAAGTAACTATGCATCGATGCAACTGTGGGTTTGCAGTACGAGTGTAGTGACGACTCGTAGGGTGACCAACGAGTCATAAGCTACCCTCGTAGAACAAGTATGCCCTAAAAAACACTATCTGATTCCAAAAATGAGACACAATTATGACTCATAGGGTGACCTATGAGTCGTAGTCTGAGCTCATAACTATTTTCAGAAATATTTTTTAGAATTTAGCAGAGTTTACTAGACCGTTTTTATGAGTTGTAACAAGTACTATGAGTCATACGTGGGTCTCATATGAGAAATATGAAGAGATTATAGGAGACTGATGCTTGATACGAGGGGCCACTATGACTCGTATAAGAACTTACGAGTCGTAGGAGTGCCTCATAGCTGAGCATAAAAGTCACCCGTAATGCCTAACTATTTCCCACAAAAGCACAAATTTAAGACAAAATTCAACTTGATCATGCAAATAAGAGCAAGTCACGACTAAATGGCACATAATCAATTTATACTAGCGTTGGCATATTAAAACGACCATTATCCCTAAGAGTCCAAACTAGTTTAACCAAACCTCAAGCATACCAAAAGTAATAAATGATCTAAACTTATTCATGACATGTCCACAACATCCCAAGGAAGTGCAATCACCATTCATAATGATTCAATCAAACCCACATGTTCAAGCCTAGGAAATCACCCCAATACCATCTAAAGTTCAACTATGACAACAATTCAGAGCAGCAATAATATATTACATACTAAACATTACAAATGTCGTACTCGCAATCACCCTCTCAAGCGTTTCTACAAGGTTCACTTCACAACCCAACTCTTTAAAAGCCTACAAACCCTAGATTACAAGTCTAGCTTAATAATCAATGCAAGGCATGTTTAAAGATGATTAAACTAAACTTATACTTAGATAGGAATCAAACTCATCAACAAAGATCGAGAAATATAAATAAAGAGCTTACCAAAATTGGATTGAAAAATGAACTAAAACAAAGAGGGACGAATTTTGAGTTGAAACCCTATAAATTTATACCCTTGCCAGACTCCTCGCTGGAAAATGAAGTGGGTAGTTGAGATTTTTAGTTGGAGAAGGATTTACGGGATGAGGAAGGGGTTTTCCATTAACTTAGGGTAAGGGATTTTAGAATTTGGGGTCAAAAATAATTTTGGCTCCCTTATATTAGCAAACAGGTCAGATTTTAAAAAGCTGTAGATCAGGCTACGAGACCCTGACTATGATTTGTAGGCCATCCTATAACTCCTAGGTCTCGGTCTCATACTAGACTCAACACTTGGTAAACATTTAAGAGTCATACCTGGGCAGTATGACCCCTCTTATGACTCGTAGGGGATTCTACGAATCGTAAGGTTAGTTCATAGTGTATGTGCCAACTTTAGATACTTACTGCTTCCTCATATGAGGCATGAGTATGAGTCATAGTGAAGACTACGACTCATAGGCTTTCTCATAGGAGCTGCTCCAAGTCCAATTTTTCCAGATCTTAAGTTCTTCCACTTTTTACCTATAAACCAAGTCTCAAAACATAGAAAACCTCAAAAATATTACAATTGCATCTTTGTATTTTAATTTAAATGAAACAACTACTACTACTTTACTTCTCAAACAGACAAATAATTAGCAAAATGCTTGGGTTGCCTCCAAAGAAGTGCCTTGTTTAACGTCATGGCTCAAATTTGTCATCTTTCTTCATGAACAATCATCAAGGGTCCATACCTCGCTCTTGAACTAGTGTGGATGTTTCATGGATTGGCTAATATTGAACACAACTTCTGCATCATTAACGCTGGACCACAACTGACCTGAATCCATATTTACTAAGGCTCTCCCAGTGGCTAAAAATGGTCTCTCTAAAATAATGGGCACCTCAAAATCAACTTCACAGTTGAGGATCACAAAATCTACCAGAAAGATGAACTTAGCGACTCTAACAAGCACATCCAAAAGGATTCCTTCTGGTTTTTTAATGGTTTGCTCGACCATAAGCAATCTCATTCTTGTCAGGGTAGGAGTACCAAGGATAAGCTTTTTGAATACCGTAAGAGGCATTATATTGATACTCACTCTAAAGTCATACAATGCTCTTGTGAACTCAACATCACCAATGGTACAAGGGATGGTGAATCCACTGGTGGGTTTTCTCACTTTTGCACAAGGCATTTGGTGATAATCGCACTACATTGTTAGAGTTCTTGCAAGAACTTTTGGCTCATAGTGAACTTCTTGGTAACCAAATCCTTCATATATTTGGCATACCCAAGCATTTTCTCCAAAGCTGTTAGAAGGGGTATGTTGATAGAGAGTTGCTTCAACATTGAGTGGAAGTGTTTGAATTTACCCTCTTCCTTTTTCTTAAGCCTCTGAGTGAAAGGAGGAGGAGATTTGGGAAATGGTTATGATTTCTCATGCTCCCTTACTTCTTCCTATTGCATCATGCCAACCTTTGGATCTTCTCCCTAAACCTCAACTTCACCACCAAGACCCTTCTCATCGACTTCATCCACAATAATTGGCTTAGGGGGATCCATTGTGCTCTTGCCACTCCGAGTTATCACCGCCATGCAATGCCCTTCATTTTAATGATTTTGAACAGTATTGATTGGTTGGGTGCCCTTTTGGTGTTGGTTTAATTATGAAGACACTTGCTCAAATTATTGTTCAAGTTGCTTGATTGCCATCGAACGAGACTCTATTTTTTTGTTAATAATTGAAATATCTTCTTTCATTCCATTTAAAGTCTTATCTTGATGGTTATCTCATTTCAATAATTTTTTAAACATATCTTCTATCCTACAATTGCTCAATCCGACATCACGATTGTGTGGTGGTACATAAGGACCATTCCTGTAGCACTCTCTTCTTCCCCATTCTGCATCTAGCACACTCTCTCTCTCACATAGTATCCACCTCAGTTGTCACTATACATCCCATAATGGTTGAAGTTCTGACCTTAATTTCCTGAACCTTGCCTCTAATAGTCTGAATTGGACTCTTGGGGGTTGCTCCTGAAACCTGCCACATGGTTTCTTACAAAACATGCATTCTCAGCAAAGAATAGATTATTATAGGTAGGAGCCTTCAGAGATTGGTGAGTGACCGCATGAACGCTTGCTTGGTTTTGCCTCAAGACTAAATCCATGCTTGTGCGAAGTTGAGCAAGTTGCTCCATAATCTCTTTATTCACCTTTGTTTGCTCATTATTGGTATTGATTGCAAAAGAACGTTTCATCACACCTCGCTCTCATTGCTCTGATGCTCTATTTATTTTGACCACTTATTCCATTCTTGCGGCAATCAATGCAAAAGGTTGATCTAGAAACATGCCTCCCATGATTGTATCGGCGCAAGCTTGACTATTCTCGTCAAGTGCCCGATAGAAAATCTCGACCATGGCATCATCCACAATCTTGTGATTGGGATCCATCCTCAAGCATTTAGTAAACCTCTCCTATGTTGTACTAATGGAATCATCTAGCAATTGGTCAAAGTTGTTGATTTGGTCCTTGAGCTTCAACTTCTTAAATCTTGAGAAGTATCTTTCAAGGAATACTCTCTGTAGTTCAACCCAACTTGTATAGTGCCCGAGGGAAGATCAAAAACTCATACAGTTGTATTGCCAGTCAATGACAGTGAGAAAACTCTTAATCCAATGGCATCAAGAAAAAGTTTTTGTGTTCCCATGACACTTTTGTACACAAATACCACATTTTGATGATGACGGTGGGGATCATCTGATGGTAGCCCTATGAAAAGACCTTTGTTTTGAAGCATTTGGAGCAATCCACTTGATATTGTGAACTTAGTATCTGCTGGTAAAGGAGGCATTACAATAGCACTAGTATTATCTATATCCATAGGGTTCAATCGGTATTGATCCCATCCATAAGCAATTTCATTGAAGTCCTTAAATTTTGTCCTGCTACCCCTTTGTGGTGGATTCTCCTCTCTATCCATATCTTTATTCGTATGTACATCCTCCACAACCTAAATATCCTCATTCACTTGAGCCATTCTTCTTGCTAGTCGATAGATTTCCAAATTTAGTGGATCTAAAGGATTGTATTGCCTTTTTATGTTAGGAATACAACCTAGTACACCCTACAAAAGAAATCAAATAACACAAACACAAAAGAAAACTAAAATGCAAGAGACTCTAGAAATTAACACTAGAATTACTAATAGTGAAATCAAATCAAACCTAGTTGTATTCCCCGGTAACAGCGCCATATTTTTTTGACGATGGCCATGTTCCAATAAGAAAGTGGTTGCTATTAACAATTAACCTAACCAAGGTTAGGGTTAAATCCACACGAAATATAGGGCTTGACTACAAGATTTCACTACTAATCATTTCTAGTATCTATAAGTATAATCTCTAAATGGTGGGTTATGATTCAAAAACAACATCAAATAAACACTAATTAAAATGCAGGAAAATGCTCAATTTTGGGGACAACTTGGGAATTGTGTTTCGCATGGTTTGTTGACTAAATTACCCTTATGATAGTATCTTAGGTTCTTCTAGCTCTCTTGTGAAGGTGAAGGTCGAATTTTACAATGGCACTTGCTTGGATACCATGGCATGCCAAATAACCCTTACCTATTGTCCCAGTCAACTTCCCTTTGGTCAGGTTTGGTAGATTAGATGGGAACACATCAACCGAATCCTGTCATCTACTTTCCTTTTTCCTATTCGTCGCTGCCTTGGTCAGAGTCATGATAGTTGGAAGGGTTTGGTGTTGGCCACCACCAAACAACGTTAATCATGAGGGAAAATAGATAATACATGCAAAGCTGCAATCATAGACATGCACAAAACCTAGGTCATTTCAAGTCAACTACCCATGGTTCCTACTATCCCAAGTTGTGGGTGCTTAGCTACTCATGGCTAAGATAAAACACATAAATATGCAAATAATAGACATAGGTGAGAGTTTCACCAATAACAATGAAGGAAATAGGCACCACAAGTTGCAAACCCACAAGCTTGATTGATCAACAATGAGTACAAGGCAAGATTTGCAATCCCTAAAATAGATTTTCCAAGAGAGAACACTAAACTACTCTAAAAACCTAATAAAAGCTTCAAAATATAAAGGAGAATTATCTACTGATCGAACTCTTTCAAGGAAAACCTAAATATACTATTTACAAAATTACCCTAGAATTTACACAAAAAAGACAGCCGATAGTTGATAAGTGTAGCAGTTACAACTCGTAGGAGGACCTATGAGTCGTAGTCGGGGTATCATATTAGGATCTTGACATCTTGGACTGAACTAGTACAACCAATAGGTACGACTTATTTTTTGGGTTCCGACTCATATGTTTGTCTCGTAATCTTGGTCTTCAGTTTTTCATCCAATATTTTGGCCCTCTGATTCTTGCTACTAGTCCACCTATACGAGTGGTAGTGTCTCTTACAACTCATAGGCTTGGCTCATAGGGGTGACCTTCACTTGGTATATTTCTAATTTTTGATCTCTGATTCCTGCTACGACATAACCTACGACTCGTGGCATGAACTACAACTCGTAGCAGGGCTCATTTGGCCTATGCTTCAGAAAAATTTGCAAATTTTCTTTAAAATCATGCCAACCTAACTTTTCTAGAAGAATAACACAAAAACACATCAAATACTAAAAACTCACTATAAGAACTTACAAAATCCCTTGTTTTAAGCATTAACGGTACTGTATTTTAATAGCACATCACTATGAGGGTGCGCTTGGTTGCTTTGTCTTGGCCCCCGCTCTTATCTTTATGTATTAGAGGTGTTGTTGGACATGTTATATATCTATGCTATGATCCTTTACTCTATTAGCTCTTGTTATTTATGTATGGAAGTTCCCTTAGTCCCTTTTTTCCTTGTTTCTAATATTGTATTGATACTTAATTGCTTCCAAGACCAAGGATGTGTAATGATATGCTAAGAGGGTTGCTTGGGGTCCCATCGAATTCCCTATGTGCCGTTTCATGTCTAGTCCCTATGCTTGGGTCATGACAAAACTAAGTAAGTTTTGAAGTCATTACTTATTAGTTATTAGCAATTAGATACATAAATAAATTTAAACATATACTAATGGTAAGGATGACAAATGCATAGTTATAATTTATAATTTTAGATAACCAATCAACCATTAAAAAAATAAAAATATACAGGCCAAAAAATGAGTTGACATATAACAACATATATTATGTATGTAGAGTATTTTATAATAGAATCAAAAATTTAATTCTAAATAGAGAAGTTCATAATATAATTATAGTTTGAGTCTATATGTCATTTTATTTTTAATTACATTAATGTAAATGATAGAAGTACTTTGTAACAATCACTACTAAAAAATTTAAATTTAGCACTAGATAAATTTTGTGGATAAACAGTAAGATTCATTGCTAAAGCCATATAGCGAGGAATTTATATTAGCTACTAATAATTAATAATGAAGTAGCGATGAAGTTAGTAGCTAATTTCATTTTTTTTTGAAGTGTAGACATTATTCTACATGAAAAAAAGAATAAATAAATACTATGTATGAAAATAATTTTTTATTATCAATTAAGATATATTATATGCACACCTTCATATTTGCGTTTCTTGGTTCTAATTTCTACTTGAGCAACAACAACAACAACAACATACCCAGTATAATCCCACAAGTGGGGTCTGGGGAGGGTGTAATGTACGCAGACCTTA
>JAOTQJ010085351.1:0-12337 GCA_025642045.1 Solanum sejunctum
TCTCTATTGTGGATTGTCACTGTCATTCAGGTTTGCATTACCGTTTTACATATCCTTTACCGCTTTATATACTCGGTGCATATATCGTACTGACCCCCTTATGCGGGGGCTGCGTTTCATGCCCGTAGGTACTGATGCACAGGTGAGAGACCCTCCACATTAGGATCCTTTGTTGTCGTTGAAGAGCCGCTTTTGTCGCAGGAGCCGGCTTGGGTAGCCGCATATGTTCCTATATTTTGTAAATGTATTGATAAATGTGTATCATTCGGTACTTTTATCTAGAGGTCTGTGGATACTTGTGGGTTATTGGTGTACTATATGATTTTGGATGCTGGATCAGGCGGCGGGACCGCATTATGTATTTATATGAGTGCCATGTTTATTAGGCGGAAGGACCGCAGTGGTGACCTTGTCAGCCCACATTTATATATATGCATATGTACTACTATTTGGAAGGCTGCTGGATCTTGTTTTTGCGGGTGCGGTTAGTCAATAAAATAAAGGAAACTCTGCCGAAATTTCTGTAGAATTTCAGACTAGGTTATAAAGAAATTTGGGTTGGTATGTGTTTGCGTACCCCTATCGGGCACCAGTCACGACCCCAGGGTGGGGTGTGAGAAAAAGTATCTACATAGAGCAAGTGATTGTTTCATGAGTAATGCAAATCAGTCGACGTATAGTCCTTTCGACGCTGTAAACGTCACTGACTTCTTATGTTCTGCTAGTTCTGACAAGCTTGCACTCAAAGAAAAATTATTAGTTTGAGGAGGGGGAGGTTGATTTGCATTGACTTTGGAACTCTAGATCTTCAAACTTTTTTCTTCAAGCTTTGTTTGGACTTGTAGTCTCCATATATTCTAAATCTTGGATGATAAATAATAAAATTGAAAAATGATACACTTACAAATAAGATAAAATATATAAATAAAGTCTCAAGGCCAAAAATTTTTCTACCAAGTTTTAGATTGTGACATATCATGAAATGAAGCAAACATCCTTTTCTGAGATTTCCTTTCTGCCCGATGATTCAATTGACCACTTACTCCTTAATATTCTCTTGCGATAATGCCTTCAAAATTGTCCAAGTTTTGGTAAAAGAGAGGTATTAGCATTCCAATGCAATGAGACCAACCTCACTATCTTACCAATCACAATTTCTAAATACATTTCCTCAACAATTAAAAAGAAAGGGTCGAACATTCCACGGGTTGCCTACATATCCAAAAGGAATCAGGCCATATATAGTTCCTCACATAAAAAGGAAAATTTTTCTAATAAAGCTAATGAAGCCGATGTAGGCCACCTACGTATCCCACTGATGGAATCAAGTCCATACATAGTTCAAGATACACATAAATGAAATTTTGCTAAAATAACACTAAAGACCATACCCGATATGGGTTTTCTACTTATTCCAGCTAGGGAATCAGGTCAGAATGTAGTTTTCAATACATAAACAACCTTACACAAATAAGCTAAAAGCTTCTAAACATGATATCTTTTAACCACATCTACATTGATGGCTTTCAACCATATTTTCCCATCCATTTCTGCTAAAATCAATGCACATCCAGACAATACTTGGTGAACCATGTAAGGCTCTTGCCAGTAAGGTGCAAACTTCCCTTTGGCTTCATCTTGGTGTGGGAATATTCGCTTCAGTACCAATTGTCTCGGTTTACACTACCTCAATTTCACCTTTTGTTGAAAGCTTTGGCTATTCAGTGTTAATAAAGTTGTCCGTCACAAACTACATTCATTCTTTTTTCATTAATGAGCATCAACTATTCATATCAACTTCGTGTCCATTCAGCCTCGCTCAACTTAGCTTCTTGGATAATCCTCAGAGATGGAATCTCAACCTCCATTAGTAATACTACTTCAGTTCCATAAATCAAAAGATAGGGCGTTCCTCCAGTTAAAGTCCTAATGGTGGTGCGGTAGCCAAGGAGGGAAAATGATAAATTCTCATGCCAATGCTTGTAATTATTAATCATCTTCTACAATATTGTTTTGATATTTTTGTTAGCTGCTTCAACTTCTCCATTCATTTGAGGTCGATAAGGAGTGAAATTTTGATGGGTAATTTTAAATTTATCACAGATTTCTTGCATCATTCCACTATTTAAATTATCTCTATTATCTATTATGATTAATTCGGAAACCCCAAATCTCCAGGTAATATTATTGTTGACAAAATCTGCCATCACCTTCTTCATCACAGACTTGTACGAAAATGTTTCCACCTATTTTGTAAAGTAATCAATAGCAACTAGGATGAACCTATGTCCGTTTGATGTTGCTTGCTCAATAGGACAAATGACATCCATGCCCCAAGCTACAAATAGGCAAGGAGAACTCATCACATTGAGCTCATTTGGTGGAACGTGAATTAATTCACCATGAATCTGACCTTGATGACATTTTCTCACAAAACGAATATAGTCTATTTTCATGGTCATCCAAAAGTACCTTGATCGTAGAATCTTCCTTACTAAAGTAAAACCATTCATGTATGGCCCATATGTAGCCCCATTTACTTCTTCGATCAATTTGCTCGTCTCTTGAGAGTCAACATATCTTAGTAATCCCAAATTTGGAGTCTTCCTATAAAGGATTTCTCCACTTAGAAAAAGTAATTTGTGAGCCTCTTAAGTGTTCTCTTTTGAATACTGCTTATGCCATTTGGATATTCTCCTTCTTTGAGATACCTTTTGATGTCATAGTACTAAGGTTCTCCATCTGGTTCTTCATTTACATGGAAATAATATGTCATCAATCTTGCATATTGATCTTGATCGAATCTATGTAATTCTTGTTTAGATGTTGAATCATAGATGGTAGGGTTACCAAAGCATCTGCATATTCATTTTGAGCTCTAGTAATATGATTGAATTCTATCTTGACAAATGTCTTGCATAATTCCTTCACACATTGGAAATATAGGACTATCTTCACATTCTTTGTGCATCATTCTTCTTGTACTTGGTGAATCAATAAGTATGAATCACCTATGACCAATAGTTCTTGCACATTCATATTTATAGCTATTCTGAGTCTAAGAATACAAGCCTCATATTCTGCCATATTATTAATGCATAAGAACTTGAACTTTGCTAAGATCGGATAGTGTTGACTTGCTTCTGAGGCCAATTCTTCCCCAGCACCAACTCCTTTAGAGTTTGCAGCACCATCGAAAAACATTCTCCACCCTAGATATCCCTCTAAAATATCTTCTCCACTAAATACAACCTCTTTATCTGGGAAGTAAGTTTTAAGAGGGTTATATTCTCCATCCAAAGTTTTAAGAGGGTTATATTCTCCATCCACTTGATTTTCAGCAAGATGATCAACCAGTTCTTGTCCCTTGATAGCCTTTTGAGTGACATATACAATGTCAAATTCACTTAGCACAATTTGCCATTTGGCCAGCTTCCCAGTAGGCATAGGCTTTTGAAAGATATACTTGAGGGGATCCATCCTTGTGATGAGAAAAGTGGTATATGTACACAAGTAATGTCTTGACTTTTATATGTCCCACATCAAGTCACAACAAGTGTTCCAACAAAGTATACTGAGTAAGGTGTAAACTTTTATCTCAAGTAATATATGGCCTACTCTTTCCTCCCTGTTTTATTATATTATTCCAGCATGCATCCAAATGCATTTTCTGACACAGACAAATATAGCAATAATGGTTTTCCAAACTTTGGAGGCACCAAAATAGGCGGACTGGACAAATACTCCTTAATTCTATCAAAAGCTTGTTAATAATCTTCTGTCCATTTGGCAGCAATATTCTTCTTTAGCAATTTTAAGATTTCTCACAAATTATAGTTGATTGCATAATAAATTAACTGATGTAATTAAGGTGACCAAGAAAACTCATTACCTCCTTTCAAATTTTTGGAGGAGGCAAGTCTTGGATAGCCTTCATCTTTGAAGGATACAATTCTATTCCTTTTTTACTCATAATGAAATCCAATAATTTACCAGCAGGGATACCAAATGGACACTTTGTAGGGTTTAACTTCAAATTATATTGCCTTAGCCTATAAAAGAATTTCTTAAAATGTTCCATGTGATTTAAGCTTCTTCGTGACTTGATAATGACATCATCTATATAGACCTCAATATTCATATGGATCATATCATGAAAATTTGTAGTCATAGCTCTCATGTATGTTGCCCCTGCATTTTTTAGTCCAAAAGGCATCACTCGATAACAATACACTTCCCAATGTATAACGAATGTTGTTTTCTCTGGGTCTTCTTCATCCATAAGAATCTGATGATAGCATGCAAAGCAATCAACAAATGCTTGCAACTCATTGTTAGCACAAATTATCAATAAGTATGGGCATGTTTAGAAGAGGAAAAACATATTTTAGGCTAGCCTTGTTAAGATCCCCATAATCTTAACATACTCAAATTTTCCCATCTTTCTTCGACATTGGCACTATATTGGCCAACCATGTGGGATACTCCGTGACTCGAATGACATTGACATCAAATTGCTTGGAAACTTCTTCCTTAACCTTTAAACTCAGATATGGCTTGATCTTTCTTGGCTTCTGTTTTACTGGAGGGCAAGATGGATCAGTTGGTAACTTGTGCGAAAAATGTCAGTGCTTAGCCCCAGCATATCATCATATGACCATGTAAACATATCCATATATTGTCTTAACAACTCAATAAGCTCTTCCCTTTGAGTTAGAATCAAATGGACACTGATTCTTGTTTCTCTTACCACCTCCAAATCTCCCAAATTTATTGCCTCAGTTTCATCCAAATTCAGGTTTTTGTTGTTCTCAAAATGTTAAAACTCTTCAGTCAGGTCTTCGGGCTGCATATCTTCTTCATATTCTGCAAAATATTGTTCACTACTTGAGGTTCGTTTAATTGTTTCATAACATAACACATTCTCAATATTATTCATTTTAATAGTTTTTTGTTGAAAGAGAAAAGCAAGAATAAAATAAGCTTAATAACTTTAAAGGACAAAAAATAAAATTTAAAACAGAAGGTAATTTCAAGCAAAAGCATAGTTGAGATTTGACATTGGAGCTTTCAAAAGATGGAGGCAAAACATATAAAATTCATGAACATGATTTAGGCCTCAATTTTGAACCATAATGTTTAGATTCTAATACAATCGTCTACCAAGATTCCAGGAGAATCGAGGACTGGATACAAGTCCAATTGTTCAAAGCGTCTTTCGTCTTAACATCCCATATGGTGGGGCTTTTGGTGCAATCCTCCACAATCACATTGCATTCTGCTTCTTCAGTGAATACGTTTTGACTCCTTCCACTAGGTTGTATTCAACAACTTCTTCTGATCCTTGTGCAACAGATGCTTCAAAAAATGATTGATTCAATGATGGGATTGGTTGTGGCAAAGGACTTTCACTTGTCCTTTTGAGATTAACCAATGAAGCTTCTTCACACATAGGCTTGTAACCTAGACCAAAGGTGTGTTTCTGAATGTGCAGCCGAATTGTTTCCACTATTCCATCTAAATTCACTCCAAGACCTCGACCAGGAACAAAACCATTCTTTAACAGTTCCTAAGCTACCATCATAAGCGCTCGTGGTGTTTTCATCCTTTCGAGTTGAGTACAACACATAATCACCTTAGTATGGAATATAGATCCATCTAAGTCTTCCAAGTTCTCAATCATAGGGATTGAGTGGTCAGGATGCACTGAATTACTACCTTATCTGTGAACAACAATTTCTTGATGATTCCAAACAAATTTCAAAGTGTGGTGTAGAGAAGAAGGGATCGCACCAGCCATGTGGATCCACGACCTTCCAAGCAATAAATTATAACTAACAGATAGATCTAACACCTTAAATTCCACCATAAACTCCTCAGGCCCAATTTGTAGTGGCAAGTTAATTTCTCCAATGACTCCCCTTTGATCCCCATCAAAACCTTTAACGCTCACCTGGATTTCCCTAATTTTCCCAATATCTATCCCTAAAGCTTGAAGTGTAACAAGAGGACATACATTAACAGCAAAACCATTATCAATTAGAATCTAGAGACAAACTTGTCCCTACACCTAATAGTGATATTCAAAGCTTTGTTATGTCCCAGGCCTTCAGGTGGAAGCTCGTCATCATAAAGAGAAACTTTATTAACTTCCAAAACTTGTCCCATATAGGCTGAAATATTCTCGCTTATTGTCTCAGCTGGAACATAAGACTCACTCAAAACTTTTGCCAAAGTATAGCTATGAGTTGCAGAACTCATCAATAATGCTATTAGAGAAATTTGAGCGTGAGTTTTCTTCAACTGTTCAACAACGGAATACTCCTTAGTTGGCATTTTCCTTCAAAACTCTTCCACTTCAGCCTCTAAGACTACTTTTTTCTGGTTATTTTCCTTAGCTAGTGCTCCTCGTGCAATTTCTTTGGGAGCATAGCAACATCTAGATCTTGTAATTCCAGCTGCAACAGTCTCCACAACTATCTTCTCCTTTCTTTTTTACCCTTTGCATCAGTCAAGTAATTCCAAGAAATTACTTTAGTAACTAAAGAAGGTGATTGAGAAACTAAAACAGTTATTTGAGGCCTAGGAACAAGAACTTCCACCTCAATTGGTGCTCACAGGTGGACTGTTATTATGGGAGCAATGAAGGCTGATGTCGCAATATTTTCCTCTTGTTTGACAAATACAATGGTCCCTTCCAAACTACATTCTTCATCAATGGTGATCATGTTCACATTCCCATGATTTGGCAGAAGATTGTTGTTGACATTAGGGGTAGCATCTTTGAGTTAAATGACTCCTTTCTTAATAAGCATCTCAATCTTATCTTTGAGAGTAAGGTAATTGTCAATATCGTGTCCAGCAACTCCGGAATGATAAACACAATGCTTACTATTATCATACCATCCTAGAAGGGGGTTGGGAATCATCCTTGTATGTGTTGCAATACTCCTACAATTCTCAACCTTTTACATAGTTGGGACAAAGGTTCCGCTAAATGGGTATATGTTTTGGTTGGTCTTTCTGCGAAGTTTAGGCGAGGCCTAGGTGAATTTGATGGATAAGTTTGTGATGGGTAATGGAGCTGAGATGGGTCCATGGATTGATATAGTTGTGTGTTTAGATAGATAGGTGCTTAGGGTAAATGATATGTTGATTGGGTGGCATAAATGGATAAGAGGTAGGTGAAGGCTGGTAATAAGGTTGACGCATTTGGGTATACTGACCATAGTATGAAGATTGTGGCAATAAATTTTGGTATGTTAACATTTGGTTAGGCCTGCGTTCCTGGATGGTCATGACAATAGACACTCCATCTTTTTTCTTCTTAAGGGCTTCTCCAATTGAATCTAACTGAATTGCCTTAGTTGTTGCTTATAGGGTTTCCATGTTAATAATTCTTTCGGACATGATTCCTTCTTCCAAAGCTTCCCCAATTTTAACAAGATGTGTGAACTTTACACCAGTCATAAGAAACATCTTTTCATAATACATGTTATCTTGAGCTTTGATAAATATGTCCTTCATTTCATTTTCATCCAAGGAGGGTCGAACTCTAGCTGCTTCAGATCTTTAACGATGGTGTATTCACAGAAGATCGACGTTGTTTTCGTTTTTAACTTTTCAAGGTAAGACCGATCCAGGATGATCTTAATGTTAAATATAGACCTTCCATAAAATCCTCTGCCATTTTACTCCAATTTTGCCACTTCTTAGGATTTTGCTCAATATACCAAGTTACTGCATCTCTAATTAGACTTATAATGAACAACTTCATTCTTATAGCCTCATCTTTGCCTACTCTGACCAACTTATCAGAATAAGACCTCAAATGATTAAGAGGATTTCCTGTGCCATAAAACATATCAAATTTTGGTGGCTTGTATCCTAAAGGCAACTCAATATCAGGAATACACAAATCTTTATATTCAAGCCCTTCATGTCCCTTATGAACTTGGATGTTTTTCAAAACTTTCTTCAAATTGTGAATCTCTTTAACTATGTTTTCATTTGCCCTTGACCTTGCTCTTCTCTCTATTTGCTCATACGGATCAACTTCTAGTATGACTGGGATTTGGCCAACACAAGGTTTAGCTTCTACTACATATACTTATAGCACATATTGCGTGTTATTTGAAATGTGCGTCATCAGTATATGTTAGGTTGCTTGGTATTGTAGGGTGAGCGGGCTAGTTTGGATGGGTGGGTTTGTTTGGATAGGTGGAGTTTGGGTGAATGAGGTAGTTTGTACGCATGGATTTTTGATAAATGAGGAAGTTTGGGTAAGTGAAGTCTGGGTCAATGTAGTGGAGGGTAATGGATTGATTTGTTATGAGTTACCTTGTCGTAAATGGAATTGTTGGGAGTTGGCAACTTGTTTAAGAGTAATTGGGTTGGTTTTGTGAAAGGAGGGATTTGGTGGAGGAATGTCAACAGGTGGAAAAGATGGTGAGATGGTTGAATTCGTTCCCTACTCAGGAAGTGGTGTGTTTAGGCTAATTCACAAATTAGTAAGATTTTGAAGTCAGTCGATTTCACATTGCATGTTAGCGATTTGTTGCATTAAGATAGAGATACGCTCACTATAAGGGATTGAATCCCTTCCTTCCAATGCTATGGGTTCACCTTCTGGAATAGTGACAAGTCCCAAACCACTTTGATCGCATGCATTTGAATCAGTTAAGTCTGTGGATGATCATACTTTTGACCTCGTGAAGTATGGGTGATCCGCCAGTTTGTAGTCAATGCAAATCAGCCTTTTGGGAAACTAAGCAAAACCTCTTTCTAAAGAAGAAGAAAAATATATTAGTATAAAGAGGATAATTATTGCTTCAATAACTTCAAATAGTAAGACGGATAAAAAAAAAGAATACAATATGTATTATATAGCAAATAAATCACATAGACAATGGGACATTAAGAGAACAAGTATATCCTAGTGTACAAGGGACCTCTTTAATGCCAGAGGTAGGCCTAAACGCCAAATATACGAAATTATGATAGATTGATCCAAGTCATTAAGGCAAATCAAGTTTGGAAGATAAAAGTTTAAATACTAATAAAAGAGTACATGACTAGGATTACAATGATAATATGGCATAATACAAAGTCAACATTACAACAACGTATCATAAGAAAAATACTAAGACTTGGCTGAGATTTGCTTATGATCAAGATGGTGGAGTAGATGAGGATGACGCTTCAATATACACTATTGCTTGTTCCCGCTTTCGTATTTTGCAAATACTGCATTATATTCACCATTTGAACCTACATCTCTGGAATGATTGTATTAGTTTCGAGATGAGTGTGTCGTATCCAAATTGTCATCCTGATATCTTCAAAATATTGCTCACATACTGTGCTTATGGTATAGAGAGCCTCTTGAAGCCATGCTTGATATTTTGGAGTAGCTCTTACCAGTCTATTTCCTAGCTCTGTTATGATAACATTATCCCATTTATGAAAGAATCTCTCCAACTCTAGGGACTTTAAAGTCGAATCCAAAGGAAATTTCAGAAATTCTTATATCTGCTTGAATAGGAAATACTTGTCTTTGACCAAACTATTGGAGCACGCGTACCGAAGCATATGGATGAAGTCCTTTCAACCCAATAAGCTCGATGTAGTATGACGCTCTGCATCTTATGTATGTTATGGAACATAAAAGTAATGGATACTTCCATTTAATTTGGTAGCTAGTGTGGAAAACCAAGAGTTCATGCCAATCAATGGTACTAACTGGAGACACAAATCATTTCATCCTATCATGAAAACTGCCAATGCGAGTGGTATTACTATAACATATGTCTACCATGTTTTCGCGTTAGTAGAAATGCTCTATCACCCAAATTTGCAAAAGAAGATTACAACCTTCAAAAAAGTTTGTTTCTCCTCTTTTATATTTCCCAAGAGCTCGAAGTATTTCTGCTAAATTCATAGGGACTAACGTAAGTTCTTCGCCATTGACTCCTTCAAAAAGTGCTTTAGCCACAGAACATATGCAAGTACTAATCTTTCCATGTTCTCTTGGAAACACCAAAGTCCCAAGTAAAGCCATGACAAATGTGATATGTTGCCTAGATTGCCAATGGCCAGAAGTGCAAGAGAATTCCTCTTTGTACAATTTGTAGCTATCTGGATGCCCATATCTCTCGTACAAATAATCTATGGAAACCCAATTATGTTCAAAGTATCCCAGATTTTTGGTATTCTTTAATCCTAAGTAATGAAGAAATTTTCTTCCTAATTAACTATGTGGAACAGTTTGTCCTCTCCTTTGATAATTCAAACCTATGAAATAACTTATTTCCTCCAATGTAGGCATTAACTCAAAGTCTCTAAACATAAATATGACATGGTTGGGATCCCAAAATGAAACAATGCTCTAACCACGTGTTTGTCGGGAGAGATACTGAATCACTTAGTGAGGAACCCCACCCTCTTAGTAATAGTTATTTTTTCACCAAGGCTGAAACCTCTCTACCATGGTTTCGACTTGTATGGGATACCTTCAATCATTCTTATTTGGGGAATCGGCAAGACGAGATCCATCCTAAAATACAAAGTAAAATAAAACAAAAATAATCTCCAAACTTATTATACCAAAACCAGACTTGGATTTTTCTATCATGATCACGTTGCATAGAATATGCTTTGTTAGTCGTTGGGTTGTGAACCCCATCGACGTAGGGTGGATTTCCTAAATGTGGAGTTGATGCCGAACATTAACCCACCTAAGTATATATGTATGCATGACCTAAATTAATAAGGGTGGTGTAGCTCTATCCTATGTTTTCTAAGATTCAGCTTACTAGACAATAGGTTCCCTAGTGGACAACTCGAGTGAGGAGGCTACGAGGACACACAGAAAAATATCCGGACACTCCACGCTATATCAACTCTCCTAAATTTTGAATTTTTTGAAAGAAGTTTGCGGGTGCGCAAAGCACACCTCAAGTGTATGTGTGATAGTATCAATTTTTCAGAATTGGAGGAAGTATGGATGGAATGACAATTTATATAATGCAAATAAATAAATTACATAAAATAGTAACAATTAAACAAATTACATCATGTAAATAAAATATCAAGCATTTAATACTAAAACAAGCAATCAAAAAATAATAATAAAAAAGAACAAATATTAAAACATTGATTATTCCCCTAAGTATGTTATGTTTAGAACCTAAAGTTCTCAGCGGAGTCGTCAAGCAGTTATACCCCCTTTTAACTCAAGGGAAAATAGTGTATAACATAATGGTGATTCTTAGTTAATTAGCTTATGGAGTCGCCACCTAATTATTTTTAAGATAAATTAGGATACCTATTTTTACTAAAATTATGCTAAAATTAACTCCATTATAAGATCTTCTTAACCTATGTGAGTCTAGATAAGGGTTCTAGTTATCCTAAATGAAAGAAGTTAGGCATATTTTAGGATTTATTAAAAGTAATTAACGACCAAACTTAGGTTAAGAAAATTAAGACTAATTTAAATGCTAAAAATATTAAATATTCAAGAAGACTAAATTGGAAAATAATTTTTTTATCTTAAAATCGACAAAACACTTAAAACTTAAAAAAAAAAATTCTTTTGGGTTTCAAATGAAATGACTTGCATTTTTTATTTGGAGAAGTGATGAAACAACATTTTTTTTTTGGAAAATGGTATGCACCAATAAAATAACTTTGCATATAGAAATAATGCTCATGTTTTGAAAAAAAAACATTTTTTAAAGAGCTTGACATTGAAAACAAATATTAATTCTTTTAAAAATATAACAAAAAGTTAATATCACGGGAATGATTTATTTCTAACTAGAGGTACCCAAGCCCTAAAATCTATATTATACTAACTATGTGAGTCAAAAGTGATAACATATTTAAGTAATACAAACAAGTTTATATTGTAAAGAAAAAAATAAATTAGCAGGCAAGTAACGAAAATGAGTAGCCATGGATGACTCCAAGCAAGACTACTTTGTTCGGCTTGCTATTCAAGATAATCTAAGATGTTGACTCCATATGCGGGTATGACAATGTCAAGTCATGTGACTTGAATTTTGCGGGAGTCTCAAATTGAGACTCCATTTGCTCCCTAGAGGTTCATGCAAATAAAGAGAAAAATATAAAGATTAGTAAGAAATTCAGCTTTCATAATATTAAATAAAATAAACATATAATAAAGGAAAGCCATTACATCAAGTATATTACCTAGAAACAGATAAATAAATGAATAAGAAGTATATATACATACATACATACATACATACATACATACATACATACATATATATATATATATATATATATATATATATGATAAAAAAATGAA
>JAOTQJ010085370.1:0-12336 GCA_025642045.1 Solanum sejunctum
AAGTCACTAGGTGAAGGATTTGGATCACTAGTACGAGCAAAATATATACCAGAATCCTTCACCAACCAAGTACAAAATATATCTTCCTTTATAAACTTAAGTCTGCAAGGACTTTTTTGTTTATAAAAAACATCAAACGAATTATGCTTTGTATCCCATACAAAATCGCAATAAAAGCGAGTAGTGCCCCAAAAATTCTGATGAAATGCGAAATTAAATTTGTCACCCACATTAAGTATGTGAACTCCGATATCATCATCTCCGGATTGACAATGAATTTTGACCGAAGAAGTATTTTGAGGGAGGTCACTAACAAAAATTTCAGTAATTGTTGGATTAAAATTCAAAGCATTTGCCATCATCGCATAATTGATTATGAATGAAATAAGCAATGAAAGTTGGATTTTGGTGCAAGGGTTATAAGCCATTTCAATAGTGAAAATGAAGTTAATTTTTTCACTTTATAAAGATTATATATAGAGAGATATTTTACATTGGTCCACTCCTAAATAATTCCATTAATATGATGTTATTAAAGAAATGCCTTTTTTGGCTTGTATGTTATATTGGTCCGTATCATATTATATGTTCATATAACTATAAATTTTTTTCTATATTTTATGATCACTTATTAAATTAAAATAAAATTAATCAATTTTTTTTCCATTTTATCTCAATCATTAATATGATCTTTTGGAATTTAAACAAATTTCTAGACTCGAAAATTTAAGAAAAAATTATAGGAAAAAGTACAAAAAATGGACCTAATTTAAAATTATTTACCCTTAATAACCCCATATAAACTATTTACCCTTAAAGGACACATTATCCAAACTATTTACCTTTCTACCCACTTATCCCTTTTTATTTTGCATGTTGACGTTATGCTGACATCAGCATAAATACTATGAAATATACTCTGGTGGTATATGTATACTATAGCAGTATCACATAGAATAAGGTTAGTCCTTGGTGATACTCTGTCAGTATATTGATACTCAATTGGTATATATGTTTTTTTTAAAGAAACAAATAACGAAATTATTAAACTCTTGGAGGTATTTTTATATCATATCGGTATCATATAGGATTGAGCTTAATTATCTGTGATACTTTTTTGGTATATGTATACCCTATTGGTATATCATACAATCAGATGTTGATGTCATCATGCGAATTTTGACATTAGGGGGTCAAAATTTTAATAGTATGGGGGGTACAAAATATAAAGGGGTATATGAATGTAAATAGTTTGATTTAAAGGGGTACAAGCTTGATTTTTCTAAAATTATATAGGCTAACAATTCATAACTTTGGTTTAGATTTTCTTTAGCCCAAGTTTACTTAATTACTCAAAATAGCCTTTTATTTTGGCTATTTCTGCCGCATCACACCTCTATTTTTTCCGGATAAGTTCCTTCTTCTCTTTCTTTTTATCCCTTCCTTTCTTCTCATCTATTCTTTCTTCTTTCATTGTTTTAGGTGGTGGGTGGATTAACATCATTTTTATTTATCCATTTGACTTATTTTCTTTTGATTTTTTTTAACATAAAAAAATTGATATTCAAAATTTTTATTGTTTTTTTTTTTTTAAAAAAAGGCTTTTTTCCTTTTTAAATCATGTCACTTCTTTTCTAAAAAAATGTATATTTAATTCATTTTATTATTTTTTTTTATTAAGTTAGAATGTATGACAGTCAAATAAATATCAATTTCGATATTTTATATAATTATTTATACAATATTGATACAAAATTATGCACCATTTATATAATGTCGATGCATTCCATACCTATTTATATAACATCAACACACATTTGTATAAAATGTATACAATATCGATTGACGTTTACAAACTATTTATATAATATTGATACATACTTATACAATATTTATACAATGTTAACACATTACATAACTATTTATACAACATTGATAAACGTTTATTTAAAATAAGTTATTTTTTATATAAAAAATAACAGAAAATAAAAATAAAAATAAAATAATTTTCTTAAAAACAAATGTTGAAAAAAATGAAAAAAGGGTAAAATTCGGCCTTGGGCTGATTTGAACAAAAAGAGCCTAATAACCTTGGGCTGATTTGAGCTATGTTGAGCCCATGACCTTCATGGCCTAAATTTTGTAATAAAAAAAGGAAACATTATAGGAATACACATACTTTTTTGCATAATTTTTGAAAATCCCTTCTCCTTTGAAAAATTACAAAAATTTCCTTTTTTGTCGTTCTCTCTCGTCGACATCGATACAAATATACATAATACACATAGGTTAATGGTGCCTTTACTAACACCTATTTAGTAGGTCTCATCCAATCAAATCAATGTATTTGAAAAGTTATTAATAAAGTCTAATAACAATTTGAAATCCAATTTTGAATTCCATTTTCCCAAAAAGTGAATATATAGAAGGTTTGCATTTTTTTCACTTTTCTGTTTCATCGTTCTTGCCCTAATTTCTTTCTCAATCTCTTCCTCCCCAGACGCTTATTCTCCATTATAATGGAGTCTCATCCTTTACATTCTCAAGACATTAGTTCGCCACTGTCAGAAACTCCTGGTAAACCAATGGATGATCCTGTCGAGGATGCTCCAACCAAGAATCCAAATGATACAGTGCCCAAGACGCTCAAGACGAACAAGCTTTCTAAGGTTCAAGCGTCAAAGACGAAAAAATTCAAGAAGATTATTGGGTCAATATCGAAATTGCAAAGTGATGGAACTAATTAAAAAAAAAAAGCAATGTCGTTGTCAGTCAGACCTTTATTACCAAATTTTACATTGTTTTTGTTTGATTTGTTTTGTCACAATAAGTGTTTGTTATATGAATTGTATCAAAATTTTGTTATTGCTTATTGGAACTGCTACTGGAAGATTTGAATGGAACTGAAACTGAAAGTTTGTATCATTGATTTATTTATGTATCAGTGTTTTATATATATATACAGTCACTATAATATGTAATGACGATATAAATATTTTATGAGAAATATTTTTAATTCTTTGTATCATCATGCCACATACGACATATAATGAGTTATGCATCAATCTATGTAGTAATAAAATATTATTTTATGTCTGTGTATCTTCAAGAGTTTGTACCATTGATACATTTCCTTTAATTCTGTACAAATCATGTCATGATGATGAACAACATGTTCCTGATATAATATTAGAAATATATGTACAAGATGTTATCTCATTTGTTAGATACATTTTTAAATTTGTATTATTCCTTTACGATTTTAATATGCACATATTCACTTTGTATCATTCTCCTTTTTATATAATTTTTTTACCAGTTATATTTTGTATAAAGTATGTATCGAAGAGTATTTGGTATTACGCATTTATATATCGCATATGTATAAATAATTTATATCAAACTTGTATATTTATTTGTATCATCCTCGAAACTATAACATTTAGTTATTGTTAGTGTATGTATCAGTATGCACTTAACTTAACCTGTATTTCAATGCAGGGCATTAATTATGTTATCAAACAGGTCTCTAAGCATTTTTTAAGACTTGGCGCCACGTATAACATTGATTTTGCAGATGACATAAAGACATCTATTGGAGCCGAAACATTAGCAAAATTTCGTAAGACAATATTTGGCTGATATCTCCGAATGCCCATGTGTAATTTTCAAGGGCAGAAAATGACATGCCTGATCTTATTGGAGATTGAGCAAGACAACCCGGATGTAATACATATTAGACATGCCAATGGTAATGTGCTTCAATTTAATAAGAGAGACTTTTCAATCAGAACTAGTTTGCAGTGCACTGGCAGTGTTGAGGATTTCTAGTACAGTGATGAAAACTCCAGCAGATTGATGCAGACGTACTTCCCTGGTTCATATGCAAGTGTCAAAAAAGACCAACTTGTTGATCTCTTTTTGATGGGAGAATGGAGAGCATTGAAGACGCTGTACAAATGGCTATTTTGTACTTCATTCATTCTTTCATACTATAAGATTTTAAGGATTTGAATGAATTCCTGTTTTTGTATATGATTGTATTTATGAATTACTAATCCATGTTCTTATTAAATCACTGACTATAATCTGTAATGTGTACCTGAATTACTGAGTCAGATTGGTTATATATGTTGGTTTATCAGTTGTGTCATACACTGTGTTTCAACATTAATGTAGTTTTGCATCAGACCTTTTGCATAGTATAATATTTATATCAGTGAAAAATTAACATTTTTGTATCACCCCTTATAGGATGTAACAAATTCGTTAGTTATGTATTGTATCTACTCTATTTTTTAAAGAAATTAATTTTATTCGATATCAAGAATGACTATCTTCTAAGAAGGTGTTTACACATAAGTAAAACACAACTATTTGATTATAGTTTATTTGTTTCATCTTTTTATGAGTGGGCCTGCAACGAGCCCAACAAGAGGTCCATGTAACCAGGCGGCACTGGTGGAGGCCTAGTAGGATTTTATGGGCCAAGAACTGGAAATAGGCGATTTTGACAATTTTTTATGGGGGTTAGCTCACGGATTCTGGCACTGAAGGGGGCACCAGTGCAATATTCCCAAAATATTATGTGAGTGGGTCCCCAATGAGTCCGGCAAGAGGCCAAGGTGGCCCAGTAGCATTGGTGGATACCTAGTAGAATTTTATGGGCTAAGGAATAGGAAATATGCGATTTTGACAGTTTTTTGTAGGTGTTAACCTTTGGATTCTAGTGTTGCAGGGGGCTCCAGCGCAACATTCTTGAATAATCATACGAGTGGGACCATAACGAGCCCGATAAGAAGCGAAAGTGGCCTAATAGCGTTGGTAGAGGCCTCGTAGGATTTTATGGGTCAAGAAACAAAAAACTAGCGATTTCGTCAGTTTTCTATGGGTGTCAGCCCATGGATTCTGACGCTCAGGGGTCCTGACATAATATTCTAGAAATATCATACGAGTAGGTCAAAAATGAGCCTGGCAAGAGGCTCAGGTAGCCCGACGGAGTTGGTGGAGGCATTGTAGGATTTTATAGACCAAGGAATAGAAAATAAGCAATTTCGTCAGTTTTCAATAGGTGTTAGCCCTATCCATGCTGCAGGGGCTCTGGCGTAACTTTCTCGAAAAATTATACCAGCGGGTCCATAACGAGCCCGGCAAAAGGTCCAGGTGACCTGACAACATTAGTGTAGGTTTGGTAGGATTTTATGGGCCAAGAAACAGAAAACAGGCAATTCGACAGTTTTCTATGGATGTTAGCCCACAGATTCTGGCGCTGCAAAGGGCTCCGCCACAATATTCACAAAAAATCATACGATTGGATCCACAACGAGCCCAACAAGAGCCCGGAGTGGCTTGACGGGGTTGGTGGAGGCCTGGTAGAATTTCATGTTCTAAGGAACAAAAAATAAGCAATTTCAGTAGCTTTTTGGTGGTGTTTAGCCTATGAGTTTTGGCGCTGCAGGAGGTTCTGGCGCAACATTCCCCCAAAATCATACAAATGGGTCTGCAACGAGTCCAATAAGATGCCCAAATGGCCTAGTAGCATTGGTCAAGGCCTGGGAGGATTTTATGGGCCAAGTAACAGGAAACATGCAATTTCAATATTTTTCTATGGGTGTTAGCCCTTAAATTCTGGCTCTGCAGGAAGCTACGGTGCAACATTATCGAAAAATTATATGAGTGGGTCCACAACAAGCTCAGTAAAAGGCTTAGGTGGCCCTTCGGCATTGGAGGAGGCCTGGTAGGATTTTCTAGGCTAAGAAAAAGGAAACAGGCGATTTAGGCAGTTTTCTTTAGGTGTTAGACATAGATTCTGGTGCTGTAGGGGGCTTCGGTGCTATATTTTCGAAAATCATACTAGTGGATCTTTAACGAGCCCGGCAAAGGGCCCAAATGGATAGGCGATGTCGGTGAAGGCCTAGTAGGATTTTATGGACCAAGGAACATGAAATATGCGATTTTGGCAATTTTCTGTGAGTGATAACCCTCTCCGCGCTGTAGGGGGCTCTGACGTAAATTTCATAAAAATTATACAAGTGGGTCTACAACAAGCACGAAAAGAGGACCGAGTCGCTCGATAGCTTTGATGGAGGCTTTGTAGCATTTTATGGGCGAAGTAACTGCAAACAAGCGATTTTGATAATTTTTTTAGGGTGTCAACCCACGAATTTCAGCGTTGCAAGGGACTCCAGCGCAACATTTGCGATAAATCATACAATTGGGTCCTCAACGAGCCCGACAAGAGGCCTAGGTGGCAAGTGGCGTTGGTGGAGGCCTAGTAGGATTTTATGTGCCAAGGAACAGGAAACAAGCTATTTTGGCATTTTTTGTGGGGTTTAGCCCATGAATTCTAGCGTTACAGGGGGCTCCGATATAACATTCCGAAAGAATCATAAGAGTGAGTTTGAAACGAGCCCGACAAGAGGCCCAAATGACCCAGTGGTGTTAGTTAATGCTTGGTAGGTTTTATGGACAAGGAAAAAGAAATAGGCAATTTTGGTAATTTTCTATGGGTGTTAGTCCTCTAATTTTGACGCTGCAAAGGGCTCCAATGCAACATTCGTGAAAATCATACGAGTGGATTCGCAATGAGCTCGGTAAGAGGCCCTGGTGACCTGCCGACTTAGGTGGAGGCTTGGTAGAATTTTATGGTCCAAAGAAAAGGAAACAGACGATTTAGACAGTTTTATATGGGTATTAGCCCACGAATTCTGGCTTTATAGGGGGCTCCGACACTACATTCTCAAAAAATTATACGAGTAGATCCGCAATAATCCCGGCAAAGGCATAAGTATCTCGGTGATGTTGGTGGAATTTATGGACCAAGGAATAGGAAATATGCAATTTTGGCAATTTTCTACGGGTGTTAGCCCTATCCGCGTTGCAGGGGGCTCCAACATAACTTTTTCAAAAATCATACGAGCGGATCCACAATGAGCTGGCAAGAGGCCTGAGTGGCCCGACGATGTTGATGGAGGCCTGGTAGAATTTTATGTGTGAAAGAACAGAAAACAGGCGATTTCGACAGTTTTCGATGGATGTTAGCCCACTGATTCTGGCACTGCAGGGGGATCCTATGCAACATTCATGACAAATCATACGATTGGGTCCATAACGAGCCAAACAAGAGGTCCAAGTGGCTCAGCGGTATTGGTGTAGTCTTGGTAGGATTTTATGTACCAAGGAACAGGAAACGAGGGATTTTGGTAGTTTTTGTGGGGTTAACCTACGAATTTTGGTAATGCAAGGGGATCGAGGGAAACATTCCCAAAAAATAATTTGAGTGGGTGCAACGAGCCCGTCAAGATGCCCAGATGACTCAGTGTTGTTGGTTAAGGCCTGGTAAGAGTTTATGGGCCAAGAAACAAGTAACAGACGATTTCGGCAATTTTCCATGGGTGGTAGCCCTCAGATTCTAACGTTGCAGGGGGCTCCGGTGCAACACTCCCAAAATATCATACGAGTGGATTCGCAACGAGATCAGAAAGAGGCCCAAGTTACTCGTCGGTATTGGTGGAGGCTGGTAGGACTTTATGGGCTAACGAAAAGAAAATATGCGATTTAGGTAGTTTTCTATGGGTGTTAACCCATGGATTCTAGCTCCATAGGGGGCTTCGACGCTACATTCTCGAAAAATCATATGAGTGGATCCGTAACAAGTCCGAAAAGAGGCCCAAATGGCCTGGCGGTGTTGGTAGAGGCTTTGTAGAATTTTTTGGACCAAGGAATAGGAAATAGATAATTTTGGCAGTTTTTTGTGGGTGTTAGCCCTATCCGCGCTGCAGGGGGCTCCAACGCAACTTTTTTGAATGATTATACAAGTGGGTCCGCAATGAGTCCGGCAAGAGGCCTGAGTGGCCCGACGACGTTGGTGGAGGCCTGGTATAATTTTATAGGCGAAGGAACAGAAAACAAGCAATTTCGATAGTTTTCTGTGTAATAGCTCATGGATTCTGGCGCTGTAGAGGGCTTTGTCGCTGTAGGGACTCCGACGCAATATTCTTAAAAAATCACACAAGTAGGTCCTTAACAATCCCGGAAAGAGGCCCAGGTGGCTTGGCAGCGTTGGTGGAGGCCTGGATGAATTTCATGGGCCAAGGAACCAGAAATAGGTGATTTCAACAGTTTTTTATGGATGTTAGCCCACAGATTTTGGCACTGCAGAGGGCTCCGATGCAACATTCTCAAAAAATTATATGAGTGGGTACGCAACGAGCTCGGTAAGAGGCCTAGATAGCCCAACGACATTGGTGGAGGCCTAATAGGATTTTATGGGTCAAGGAACAGGGAGCAAGCGATTTCAAAAGTTTTTTGTGGGCATTAGCACTCGGATTCCGGTGCAACTTTCTAAAACGCATACAAGTGGGTCCGCAACAAGCCCGGCAAGAGGCCTAAGTGGCCTAGTGGTGTTAGTGGAGGCTTGTTAGGATTTTACGGACCAAGGAACAGGAAATAAATGATTTCAATAATTTTCTATGGATATTAGCCCAGATTCTGGCACTGGACAGGGCTCTGGCCCAACATTCCCTAAAAATCAAATGAGTGGATCCATAAAGAGCCCAACAAGAGGACCAGGTGGCCCGGTGGCATTCGTGAGGGCCTGGTAGGATTTTATGGGCTAAGGAATAGAAAACAGACAATTTCGGTAGTTTTTTGTGGGTGTTAGCCTACGAATTCAGACGTTGCTAGGGGCTTTGACGTAATATTTCAAAAAATCATCCGAGTCTACAACGAGCCCAGCAAGGGTCCTAGGTGGCCCAATAGTGTTGGTGGAGGCTCGGTAGGGTTTTATGGGCCAAGGAATATGAAATAGGCGATTTCGGTAATTTCTATGGGTATTAGACCATGGATTCTAGCATTGCACGTGCTCCACCACAACTTTCCCAAAATATCATATGTGTAGGTCTGTAATGAGCTCGACAAGAGGTCCAGGTGGCCCAATGGCGTTGGTGGAGGCCTGGTAGGATTATTTTGTCCAAGGAATAGGAAACATGTGACTTAAGCAGTTTTCTGTGGGTGTTAGCCACAGATTCTGGCGTTGCAGGGGGCTTCGGTCGCAACATTCCTAAAAATTCATATGAGTGAGTACACTACAAGCCCAACAGGAAGCTCAGGTGTCCCACGGCATTGGTGGAAGCTTGGTAGGATTTTATAGGCCAAGTCACAGAAAACAGGTGATTTCGATAGTTTTCTGTGGTTTTTAGCCTAATGATTCTAGTGTTGTAGGGGGCTCCATCGCAACATTCCCGAATAATATATGTTGTGCATTAAAAAATGTATCACTATGGTTTATATAATATTTTGTACCAGCTATCTTATACCATTTTTCATTAGGCATATGCAATAAAATATATGTATCAGTAAATATTTGAGAACTTTGTTTCATACTTTATAGCATGTACAAAATCATATTCATATCAGGTTATTCCCCTTGAAAAATTTTGTATCAATCTAGTACTGGATAAGTTGTTTATGGAACATTTCACATCGTTTTAACTATATTTTACTAGATGTAGATGCATTTCATGTTGTATACTTATAATTCCTTTTTTTTAGAATGGTTGTTCCAACGTAATTCCTACAGAAGATGAATTGAGAGCTCTACAGTTACCAGCCCCAACAGAGATTCCTGATACAATGTCGTCGACGACTGATGCACCAAGGAGATCACAGGTGCATCTACAACAGGTGTATAAAGATGTTTTGACTGGTTTGTCAGCTTGGGCGCAGTGACACCACTAACAAATGATATGGTAGTTTCAACATTGTTAAGAATTCTTTCTCTCAATAGACATGTGTGTACATTATTGAAGTATCTTATTTTGAAGATATCGGTGTTCTTCACTCAGGATGCCTTCATACTCCAACCACAATCTTTCGAAGAGCACATCAAAACATAGCTACATATTTTTATCATAAATAAATAAAAATTAATTACTATTGTTGATACACCAGTTTCAGTTTATATCAACGCATTAAAATTATGCTGATATTTATTTGATGCATATTCTGATACAGTGTTCGTTTGTCAACAAACACAACTATATTTGCATCCATAACCCATACATGTTTTGCATATTTTATTCATTGCCACAAATACACGTATAATGATACATTGCCCAGAATCATCTGGCCACATATAACAACAACAACATACCCAGTATAAATCCCACAAGTGGGGTCTGGGGAGGGTGTAATGTATGCAGACCTTACCGCTACCTCAGAGAAGTAGAGAGATTATTTCCTGTGAACCCTCATCTCAAAACCCATCTAGCCACGTACATGATACATAATTTATTTTTCTTCATTTAATATATTCAGCATACTTCTTTGCCTTCCTTCTATAATAGAATAGTACAACAAGCAAACACATTGATACATGGATGAATCTCACACAAATAATAATAACACTAAACATAACTGATACAAAATAAAATGACACATCAAAGACTACAACCACACCTACAAACAATTTTTTTTTGACTACTGATACTTATCTACTGTCTATTTGCGCTGACACAATTGCAAGTTTGCTGATATAGTGTTGAATCACACAAAATATAATACAGAAATAGGGGTAAATGATACAAACAAAATAACGGACAGAGCAACAACTACGAACGTACACATAAACTTATTCTTAAATCGTCTGTTGATATATATTTACACCCCATATGAAGAGGCACAACTCCATAGCTACTAATACATGAACGAATCAGAACAAGAAAGTATGATATAAAAAAAATCACAATAAATATTACAACAATAATAACAACATATGAATTGGGACAAAGAAGTTTGATACCAAAAAAAAAAAAAAAAACAATAAATGTCACAACAATAAAAAACAACATACCTTCTGGACAAAAAAGTTTGATACAAATAAATAAATAAACATCATAGCGATAAATAACAACATACATTCTGCTGTCAAATCTTTTCACCTTGCAATTGAAACCCTTTTCGATCTTGTATTTCCCCATAAGCCACATCAACGTAGATTTATCCTTAAATCTTTGTTCTTCCTTTATCTCCAACTCTATCCTTCTGTTAGTCACACTCGATTCATCTACTTCCGCTCCATATCACGAACTACCCATATTAGATTCCACTAGCTCCAAAAGGCCATTCTCATTCTGTATTTTTTTCAGCCCAAAGAATGGAACCACATGTTGTATCGAATGATTGCAACTCACCAACATTCAAATCGATAGTATCTATGCATAATGGATACATTCGAAACCCTAGCTCCCTTTTCTTTATTTCAATATACAGTCGTACCTCCATGTCATTACAAATTGTTATTAGACAGGAGTTATCTTCTACAACATATCATATCAGCAACTTTTTTCTTCTTTCGTTTACCTCCTACTCGGCTTCATGTTTATGCAAGTTTGACAATAGCCAAATTGCTCGTTCTTTTTTTTAAAAGCTTTTTCAAGACAAAATTTGAAATCTTCGTTACACCTTTCTTGCAAATATAAAAGAAGAGTTTAAATGATCGAGGAAAGGTTAAATCACAATTGATTAGTTTTTGTACCAACTCTGCAAGTTGTCCATTTTTTCCCGGCAGCATTTAATACTCCTATTTCTCCACTTTGTATCACGACCTAATTTTTTGTATCAACAAACTAACAAAAATAAGGGATTGTTGGTAATTATGAAAGTTAAGGGCACTATTAGGAATTAACGCTGAAAAGAATGGTATTTCTGTAAGTTATACCTAAAAAATGCATAACCTATTTTTTTTTTGGTAAAACTTTATATATGTATAGTTTTCCAAAATTTAATATGTATTTATGGTCCTAAATTATTTTATATCAAAGTGTGTCACATCAAATCATAAATTGACATTTTACATCAATGTGTTAGTCAAAATTTTGAGGAAGAGTCGTCAATCTCCCGTTAAATAACAATATAAATTTGTGTACGTCTACATTTGAATTTAAATGTAATACATCCTTAACATTTAAATGTAACACATTCATCAAAGAATTAAATTAGTTTGTAATATAAAAACCAATCAACCTTTCTAAAATAATAAAAAAGTTACTTAACTTGTTTCTTATGAGTACTTAGAATATGAAAGAGTTTGTTTTTTGGAGTTGACTTTTTAGATTGATTTGACTGTAGTTTTAGTAAAGTCCAAAACATAATTGTTGATCAAACCACTTAAATCAACAATTAATGCACATTTTCTTTGCAATAAGGTGAAAAGAGAGATCCGTTAATTCTTGCCTAAACAACATGTTGGATTACAAAAGAAAAACACATGTTAATTTGTTAGTCAACAAATTAATGTGAAATCAAATGGTGGCTTGGTTTGGTGAGTCAAAGGAA
>JAOTQJ010085391.1:0-46130 GCA_025642045.1 Solanum sejunctum
GAAATATAAAGAACATAAAGTATACGATCCCAAAGTATATCCAAAGGTGGTCTCTTATTCCACACCATTGCATAGTTGTATTTGAAGTTGTTACTTCATATATAGTATTTTATGCCTTACATACTCAGTACATTATATCGTACTGATGTCCCTTATGGGGGACCTACATTTCATGATGCAGCTATAGGTGCTAGTAGATCTCCTCAGTAGAGTCCAGGACATTCAGCTATTGCTACCAAGCTCCGGAGCTTTGTGTGTATCTAAAGTTTATATGTTTATTTTATGTAGTGAATTGAGGCAGGGCCTGTCCCTACCCTTATTAGATATTCTTTTATTTAGAAGCTTTGTAGACTATGTAATTTAAAGTGTGGTCATATCGCATACTTTTGACATTGTAGCCCCAACAGCCTAGCCATATGCATTTCCTTTTGGTTTGTATTACTACTTACTGCATAAAGACATGTTAAGTATAGAATTCCTTTATAAAATGTATAGAAAGTGCATAAGTACAGGTTGGTTCTCCCGAGCCTTATCGGCAACAGGTGTTGGTCCGCCCCAGCGGGACTTGGGGCGTGATAGAAGTCTTGCTATAAGGCCTTCATCAACATAAGAGGTTTGCCACATAACTTAGACAAAACATGGTGGGTATATGTCTTCAAACATAAACTTATATAATTCAAAAGTAAGGAATATGAAAAGAGTAAATTATAGTCATTTATACAACCCACCATCGTATTTGCAAAATCCCAATTTGGGTATCATTTAAACCATTAAAAAATCCATAATCTTTCCAAGTCTATCAAGATGTCATAGCATACAAAGCTGTAATGTCAAAAATATATCATAATATCAATCCTTGGTATGAGCCAATGCATCAATAGATAATAATCAACGAATTCCCAACATATTTGCAATGGAGTGATAGTAGAAGTTACCATAAAGAATTAGTCATTAGAATTAAAAACAATTAATGAAAATATATTTGGGACTCCATTGGTGGAATGACACATGGTTGAAAGACCCACATACTTCAATGTTTTGAAATAGATAGGGGAAGCTTGATAAGACTTGAAGTATTTTACCTGGATTCTTGAATTCCAACAAAAGTTCTTGAAAAACTTGAGATTGAATAGCGGATTCGAAGAAAATTAGAGAAAATTTTGAGTGAGTTTTTATGAGTTCTAGAGCTTGAAATGGCTGAAAAATAAGGAATTTCCATCTATATTTGTATCGGATTATTACTCAATTTCCCTCAAGTGAAATAGATTTTTTTTGGAAAAATATGTACTACGGTGAACCAAGTTCATGATGCGTACTGGCTCCTGCATAGTTTATTTTTTTACGAAGTTTAATTTTCCAATGCTTTGGACTAGGAATGTGTTCAAGCAATTTTTACACTAATGAGGAACAAGTCTTCGATGCATACTTTTGTGTACTCCCCTCGCTAAGCCCTAGAATAACCGAATAATTATTTTTCGATATGGGTGACCTAAAAATCGAAAACCACCTGTTTACACAATTTTACCCCTTAAAAAGAATACAAAGTTGGATTTGCAATATCACTCATGGATTTTATGATATTCAAGAAATATACTATAGGGAAATTTTCTAAGGAATGTGATAGGTGTTACAATATCTCCCCCTTGGGAATATTCATCCCCGAATAAAAAGAAAATATATGTACAAAGAAAAATTACACAACTTTTAACCCAACATGAATGCAATCAATGTAACTGAACCATGATTCTCAAAAAGTTTCAAACTTATACATCAAGATCATCAAAACATGTTACCATGAACATGTATGCATACAAAAATGACATAAATGCTGAAATTTAAGACTTGACACCATATATAGTGAATTTATTACCTTAGGCTTGAGTAGAGTTGAAGAGATAAGGGTATAACTTCTTCATGTCTGCTTCGGCTTCCTAAGTAGTAATTTTGACTTGTTATTTCCTCCAAAGGATTTTCACGGATGCCACTTCTTAGCTTCTCAACCTCTTCACTTGTCTATCTAATATTTTCCCCTAGACTTCCTGATAACCCAAGTTATCCTCTACAACATCCACAACCTCCAAAGGCAATATAGAACTTGGGTCACCTAAATACTTCCTCAACATAGATACATGAAAAATTGAGTGAACCATACTCATCTCCATAGGCAACTCCAATTCATAAGCAACCTTACTAGTTCTCCTCGAGATTCAATATGGACCTACATACCTTGGGCTCAATTTGCCTTTCTTACCAAACTAAACAACACCCTTCATGGGTGATACCTTCAAGTATACCCAATCAACTAAACCAAACTCAAGATCTCTTCTCCTCACATAGGAGTAGGACTTTTGCTACTTTCAGTTATCTTCAATCTTTCCCTTATTAATGTTACGTTCACCAAAGTTTCCATAAGCAAAACCGGACCTATCAAAGTCATCTCCCCCACTTCAAACCACCCAACTAGGGATCTACACCATCTATTATTTAGATCTTCAATGGGAGCCATTCCAATGCTAAAGTGATAGCTATTGTTATAAGAAAACTCAATAAATAGAAGACGGTGATCCCATCTACCCTTAAATTTATGACATAAGCCTTAAACATATCCTCAATAGTTTGAATGGTTCTTTTGGCTTGATGATACATTTGTGAGAGGAAAGTCATGCTCAGCTTGACTTTGGTATCAAGGTCTCTTTGGAATGACCTCCAAAGTGTGAAGTAAATTAAGCACCATGATCTGAAATAATAGCCAATAGAACCCCATGCAATCTAAACAACTTATAAATGTATAACTTAGCATAATCTTCAGCATCATAAGTCGCCTTAACCGATAGGAAGTGAGTCGACTTTGTCATTCTATTAATAATAACCCATATGGAATCTAAATGGCTCCTAGTCTTAGGCAAGCCAATCACAAAATTCATGTTGATATCTTTCCATTTCCAAGTAGGAATCTCTATATCTTGGGCTCGGCCATTGACCTTTCATGTTCAGTTTTGACTTATTGGCAATTGCGAGAATCGACTACAAACTTAACAAATATCTCTCTTCATACCACCTCGATGATTCATTTTCCTCAAATCTCTATACATCTTTGTAGAACTGAGGTGAATAGAGTAGGATGAATTATGTGCCTCTTTGAAAATCAAGTCCCTCATCCTATCAAAATTTGGCAAACACAACCTACCTTGATACCTACGAATATCATATCCCCCTTGGTAGAAACCCTCCACTTTGCCATGCTTTACCAATGCTTTAAACTCCACCAAAAGCGTGGTCAAGATCTTGTTTGGATTTGATCTCTTGAGTCAAATAAGACTTAGAACCATCCACAACAACCACACCACCATTTTCAACTTCATCCAACCTATCCCACAATCTAGCTAACTGATGGACCTCCCTTGCCAATTGATATCACCTAAACTATACCTACTTTTTGAAAAAAATAAGCAGTCGTTATTAAATTATATAATTTAACCAGGATTACGGTCAAACACAAAGGAAATATGGCCTAAACCTTGAGTAAATGCAGGCAAGTTGAATGAATTAACCTACTTATCTCCCAAAAGGGAGGGGTTGTAATTGAAGGAAAATAAACTTACGCTAAAAGAAAGTATTATGAAATCAGTGAGAGAAGTAACTAGGGATTTGTGTTCCCATGAATTCCTAGCTTATTATCATCAGATAATCATAATCTTTTCTGGCATGCAGTGTGCAGAACAGTAAGTTAAGTTTGTTAAACCCTTTGATCTAGGCGAGAGGTAAATTTAACTATGTGATTTGATCTATCTCCAAAGTGTGATATTACTAACCCTTACCTCTTGTTTTTGTACAACCTCCTTTGATCCAGTTTGGTAAGTTAGACGATAGGTATCACATCGAATCCTATTAATTAATCTCTTTTGCTATTCATTAATACCTTACTCCAGTCAGTAAGAATAAGCTGAGTTCTAATGTTGGCAACTGTTAAAAAGCATTCATAATGAAGAGAATTAATTAATACATGCATGCACACTTTCTAAGAATTATGAGCTATCAGATTTTACTTTGTTAGTTCATCATAGTTCCCACAACCCTAGTTGTAGATTTAGATATACATAATCATTGTAGATGAAAGAATCATACTATGGAATAACATAATTGAGCACTTACAATGATGAAATTCAGAACAAGAAATCCAAAATTCTCTAGAAGAAATCATAATGTAATGTTTTCAATGTAAAACTCACAAACTATGAAGTTACAAAAGCGTTTCTCTGTTCTCTTGTGTGTGTCCTTTCTAAAAGATCTAAAGACAATTTTTTTATAATAATTAAAATACCAATCCAAAATAGAATAGGAAAAGTGGATTCGGCATCTTTTATGAACTGGGTCACAAGCCGTATCAAGATCCATGCCCCTGCCTGGACTTCATACTCTATGATGTCGCCCAAGTTACACCTTATTTTTAGACGATAAGACAGTATTGTCAGGAAATAGAACCTAATAAAGGTTAGGGTAGAACCATAGGCAATACATAGACTCAAGAGAATTCACCAATTTGCAATCCGAATGATTAACTAACTTACTTTTCCAAAGGAGGGGTTATGCAATAATCAATAGAAAATATAACTATACTAACTATCACAAGAGAGAGTCAATATGGAGAGAAACTGAGGTATTGTATTCCCCATGATTCCTTAACTCAGTATTATTGGATAACCTAATTCTTTTGTAGTGTATAACATGCAGAATAATAAGTTATGTTCACCATGCCCTATGGTCCAACGTGAGAGGTGAATTTCACTATGCGACTTGGCCCATCTCCATAGTGCATATTACTAGCACTTACCTATTAGTCCCAGTACAACCTTCCCTTGGCCCAGTTTGGTTGATTAGACGAGAACATATCAATCGAATTCTATTAATTAATCTCTTTTCATATTCATTACTACTTTGATTCAGTCAGTAATACTAGGCGGGTTCTAATATTTTCCACCACTAGAAAACATGCAAAGTGAAGAGAATTAATTAGTACATGTATATACACCTTCCAAAAGTCATGAATTATCCAGTTTTACTTTGTCAGTTCTTTAGGGTTTTCACAACCCTTGTTGTGGATTTAGCTACTTTTGCTATGTGTAGATACAAGAATTATAAATTGAAAAAACATAATTGAACACTTACACAATATAATTAAGATCAAGCAATCCAACTTCAGTAAGAATCACAAGCTTAAGGATAAAATTAAATCAAAAGTGTTCTCAAAGACTCTCCAATAGGCTCTTACAATTTTCTCTCTCTAATATTGAGTTCTCTGGGTACTAGGCAAAAACTTCTGAAAAATAACTTTAAAACCCTATTTATAATAATTAAAAGGCCAGCACGCCATAAGAAACGTGTTTTATGGGTTGTATTACCTTCTATAGCCCATAATCGGGGTCTTATACTTGCTAGAAATTTGTATTTTAACTTTACGTCACCGCTCTACGACTCATAAAGAGATTTACGACCCATAAAGGGGGGTTTCTCTGATGAAATTCCTAAAATCCCAAATCTTTGATCCTTAGGGCATGAACCATCTTCTACGACTCGTAAAACTCTCTACGGCTCGACTGCATGTTCGTAGAATAAACTTCAGAAAATAGTCCCTCACTGGATTTATTCACGAAACTACCCCATGGCTCACAGAGTGATCTACGACCTATATAGGGTCTTGTATAACCGTAAAAATCAACAACTTCTACAATTTTCCCCAAAATTAAGGCCCACTTGCAATCCTGCCAACATAAACACTAAAACCAACTAACATCGCTTGAGAACACACAAAATTCTAAGCTTTAAGTATCAAAAGTGTTGTATTTTTGCATCACATCGACACCCTCAATTGAAAATTATTGCTTGTCCTTAAGCAACAGACTCAATCTATATAGATAATACAATAACACAAAAACCTCAATTCGATGGCATACATCACACACACATCAGACTCAGTTACCCACACTATTTTCCAAAGCAGGATCAGATAGCTATTTAGCACACCAATACAAATTGGTGCATGTGACAACATAACTATAACAAGCAATGTATTATCAAACATGCACAATCATTGAACAAGTCGAGTGCTAACAATGCAATGCATGTGCCCTCACAGAATGAAGTCCCATATTTGACCCTCATTAATGTTTCCATGTTTAAACATGGGACTATGCATAATCACTCACTCTCAAAAAAAAATCATGCATTATATCTAATACCATAGGCTTTACCCTATACTCGTGACTCAAACCTTCACTTAACTAGACTAGGATCACTTTAAGACTTTCTAGGCTTGTAATGTATGCTCAAGGGGCTTGGTATGATATTATGGGAAAATACTGACTAAAGGCCCTCCTTGATACTACATTTTCCTACACTTTTGCCCTACCATATCTATTATTTTCACCTTATTCTCCCTTTTTTATATCTCAAGCTTTTATGGGTGCTTTCTTTTCATTTTAAGCTTTTCGCATTATTTTTACATGACATTTTTCCTTTGAGCTCACAAATAAGGCATCACTTATTTTTCTTGTACCCATTACATGATTGTATTCCTTTTTCTCCATATCACTAACTCATCCCCTTATTTTTATGTTTCACTGTCATACCAATCATTCTCAACATACGCTTTTAGCCTATGCTGAGGTTGATGTGCTGTCAAAATACATCATATTTGATTTCTAAAGTAAGGAATTTTATGAGTTCTTAATGCGAACTTTTGTGGTTTTTATGTGTTTTCATGTTATTATTGCAGAAAAGGTAGGTTCGCATGATATTAGAGAAAAATTGTAGATTTTACTGAAGCCCAGGATATACGAGCCCACCTATGAGTCATAGCCCAAGCTACGAGTCATAGGTTGATCTCGTAGCAAGAGACAAAGACCTAAAAATAGAAATCTGCTAAGTGGAGATCAGCCTTATAAGGCCATCCTATGAGTCATAGGTCTTGATACTACTCATATAGGCGGACTCATAGCAGGAAATAGAGAGCCAAAAATTTGGACCAAAATTTGAAGGTCTAGACTATGAGAGGAACATACAAGTTGTAGCCCAAGAAATGACTCGTATCATTGGGTCATACCAGCTGAGTCCAAAATGTCAAGAACTTATTATGAGACCCCAATTATGACTTGTAGGTCACCCGACGAGTTGTACCTATAAGGCGTATTAGCTGCCAACTATCTTTTCTATGTAATTTTTAGGGTTATTTTGTAAACATTATAAAAATTTAAGTTAGGGTTTTGAGCAAAGATTGGCGAGAGGAGATTACAGATATTAAACTTCATCTTTGAATATATTCGCAAGAAAATATATTTAGGGTTCTATAGTAGACTTTTACTTTTCTCTTGGAAAACCCACTTTTAGGGAGTGCAAATCTCATACTGTATTTATTCTCAATATATCAAGCTTGTGGTTTGCAATTTATAGTGCTATCATTCTTCATAATTTGGGTAAAACTCTCAAATATGTCTTGTCCTTGTATTTTTGTTGGTTTCGCTTTAGCTATGAGTAGCTAAGTATCCATAACTTGGGTTGTGAGAACCATGAGTAGTTGACTTGAGATAACCTAGATTTTTTGCATTTCTATGATTGAGGTTTTGCATTTATTGTTTATTTCTCATGATTTTGATTGTTGTTTGGTGGTGGCCAACACCAAATTCCGCCTACTATCATGATCCTGACCAAGGTATTGACGAATAGGAAAAGAAAAGTAAATAACAGGATTCAATTGATGTGTTCTCATCTAATCAACCAAACCTAACCAAGGAGAGGTTGACTGGGACAATAGGTAATAATTAGTTGGCACAATATTGTTGCTGACCAAGCGCCATGGTGAAATTCGACCTTCAACTTCACAAGAGGGCTGGAAGAACCTAAGTTACCATCCTATATGCTAATTTCCAATTATAATTATATTGTCTAGGGTAATCGAGTCAACGAACCATGGGAAAACACAATTCCCAAGTTATCCCCAAATTTGAGTGTTTTCCTACATATTTAGTTTTGTTATTATTTTTATTCTTGAATTACAAAGAAAATCCCCCATTTAGAGATTCTAGTTATAGATTCTCAAAATGATTGATAGTGAATTCTTGTAGTCAAACCCTTTATTCCCCGTGGATTTGACCTTAACCTTCGGTTAGGTTAATTATTGACAATACTATTGCTGGGGAATACAGCTAGGTTTTGACTTGATTTTATTATTAGTTAGTTCAAGTATTAATTTTTAGACTCTCTTGTATTTTACTTTTATTTTTGTTTTTTTGTTTAATTTTAATTGCAGGTTTTACTAGGTTGTATGCCCAACACAAGGAGCCAAGGCAATCCCTTAGCTCTGATCAATTTAGAGATCCATCGGCTCTTTAGAAGAATAACTTAAGTGAATAAGTATAACACGGTTGAGGAAGAAATGAATATGAATGGTGATATGGGAAGAGAGGAGAATCCACAATCAAGGGATAATAGGCCAAAACTTAGGGATGTTAACCAAAATGATTATGGATGGAATCAGTATGGTTTGAACCCTATGGCCATGGATGTTACGGGTGCTATAGTATTGCCTCCTTATCAGGAGATGCTAAGTTTTTGGTGTCAGGTGGGTTACTTCAAATGTACCAAAATCATGGGTTATTCACAGGGCTACCTTCAGAGGATCCTGATCATCATCTCCACAATGTGGTTTTTGTCTGCAAGAGTGTCATAGGCACACAAAATCTTTCCCTTGATGACGTTGGTTTGCAGGTGTTTCCATCGTCACTAACTAGGAATGTAGCGGTGTGGTTATTTGAGCTTCCTCCAGGTACAATAACAAGTTGGGCAGAGCTTCAGAGAGTGTTTCTTGAAAAATATTTTGTAAGATCAAAGAAGCTAAAGCTCAAAGATTAAATAAACAACTTTAAGCAATTGTCGAGTGACTTTATTAGTACTACATGGAGAGATTTACCGAATTCTTAAGGATGGACCCTGATTACAAGATTGTCGATGATGCCTTGGTTAAGATTTTCTATCATGTACTTGATGAGAATAGTCAAGCTTGTGCTAACACTATCATGGAGGGTATGTTTCTTGACCAACCTTTTGCATTGATAGCTGCAAGGATGGAGCAAATGGTTAAAATAAATAGAGCTTGGGGTCAACTAGAGCGAGGTGCAATGAAGACTTCTTGTGCAGTCAAAGCCAACAATGAGAAAGCAAATGTCAATGAAGAGATCATGTATCAACTTGCTCAACTTCGTACAAGTACGGACTTGGTCTTGAAGAAAAACTAAGCAAGTGTCAAATCATTCACTGACCAACATCCTAAGGTTCCCATATATGAAGATCTATTCTTTAATAAAGATTCTTGTTTTGTGAAAAATCAAGCAACAGGTTTCTGGAATAACCCCCAAGGGTCCAACACAGACTATTGGAGGTAAGTTCTAGGAATTAAGGTCGAAACTACAATTGTGATGGTGCTTATAGAGATAATTGAGGTGGTTGCTATGAAAGAGAGAGGGTGTCGGATGCCGAATGGGGTAGAATAAGTGGTTATAGGAATTGTCCTTATGTGCCACCCCATAATCGTGATGCTGTGCCAAGCACTTCTAGGCTTGAAGAGATGTTTCACAAGTTGTTGAAGAGAGCCGATCACCAAGATGAGGCCTTGAAGGGAATGAATGTGGAAATTTCAAGTATTAACAAAAAAAATAGAGTCTCACTCGGTGGCAATTAAACAACTAGAACAATAATTTGGCAAAGTTTCTTAACAATTGAACCAACGCTAAAAGGGCACCTTACCATGCAACATGGTTTAAATTCCTAAAAGTGAAGGGCATTGCATGGTAATGATGACTAAAAGGGCACCTTACCATGCAATACGGTTTAAAATCCTAAAAATAAAGGGCATTGCATGGCAGTCATGACTTCGAGTGGCAAAGACACCATAGATCCCCTATGTTGGTTATTGTGGATGAAGTTGATGAGAAACATCTTAGTGGTGAAGTTGTGGGTGAGGGAGAAGGTCTGGAGATTGTTGGGATGCAAACAGAAGAGGTAAGGGAGCATGAAAAATTGAAGTGAATTCCAAATACTCCCCCTCCTTTCCCTCAAAGGCTTAAGAAAAAGGAAGAGGAAGGCAAATTCAAATACTTCCTCTTGATGTTAAAGCAACTATCCATCAACATTCCCCTTCTAGAAGCTTTGGAGAAGATGTATGGGTACGCCATGTATATGAAGTATTTAATAACAAAAAAATGCACTTTGAGCCAAGAGCTTTCACAAGAGCTCCAACAATGTAGCTCGATCATGACCAAATACCTTGTTCAAAAATAAGAGGACCCCAATTTATTCACCATCTATTGTACCATTGGTGATATAGAATTTGCAAGAGCATTGTGTAACTTAGGAGTAAGCATCAATCTAAAGCCTCTTGCCATATTCAAAAAGCTTGGGCTTGGCACTCCTACCCCTATGAGAATGCAATTGCTCATGGTGGATTGAACCATCTAAAGGCTGGAGGGAATACTTCTTGATATGCTTGTTAAAGTTGATAAATTCATCTTTCTCACGAATTTTGTGATCCTTAATTGTGAGATTGATTTTAAGGTGCCCATTATTTTAGGAAACCATTTATGGACACTAGAAGAGCTCTTATAGATATGGATTCAGGTCAACTTTGGTTTAGGGTCAATGATGCAGAGGTGGTGTTTGACATTCACCATTCAATGAACCATGCGAATGAGTTGAAGTGTGAGGTATAGACCTTTGATGATTATTGAAGAAGGATGATGACAAAGTCGAGCCACAACGTTAAACAAGGTGCTTCTTGGGAGGCAACCCAAGAATGTTTAATAATTTTTAGTTTGTTTTAAGTGTGTTTGGTTAATGAAATTCTTAGGTAGTAAGGTGTATGTTTGTTTTCACTTGAAAGATATTGATGCAGTTGTAATAATTTGAAGATTATTGTGTTTTGAGATTTGGTCTACAGGTGGAAATTAAAGAACTAAAGATATGAGAAAATGGCACTTGGAAAAACTTCTATGAGCAGGCATATGAGTCGTAGCCATCACTATGACTCATAGTCATGCCTCGTAGAGTGAAACATTGAGTATCAAAAGTTGGCACACATACTCTTACAATTTATATGGTCTCCTACAAGTCATAAGTAGAGTTAGTAGTGCTCAGGTATGCATTTTATATCTTTCTAAGTGTTGGGTCTTCTATGAGATCGGGACCTATAACTCATACGATACCCTACGACTCATAATCAGTGTCTCGTAGACTCGATCTATAGCTTTTTAAAATTTGACCCAATTTAGTATAAAAGAGGTCAAAATAAATTTTGACCCCCAAAATTATTTCCACAAGCCCTCAGCAACCAGAAATCCCCAAATCCTTTCCCCCCATCACTATTTCAATCAAATACTAGCTACTCTTGTCATTTTTTGGAGAGTACTCCGGTGAGTATACATTCTCTATGGTTTTGGCACATTTTTCTATCTATTTTGCATTGGTTTATTTCTTCCACTATTTTGTAAGCTTTGTGGTTAATTTTAACGCACTATTGTGGTGAGTTTTAGTCTTTAGATAATGGTGTATCTAGTTTAATCATGAAGATTCATACCCATATGGTGATACTTTGGTCTAGACATGAAAATTAGGGTTTGACTGTTTTGAAAGTGTTGCTATGAATTAAGCCTTGTTCAGAATTCTTGTGTGGGTGGTTATAGTTGTAAGAATAGTAGCCCTTTAAAAGTAGTGCTTAAGTGTTTTCTGAACATTAGAAAATTATTCTCAGGAATGGAATGTTGGAAAGTGTGGGGGTGTTTTAATATGCCACATATTTTAGGCTTACCTGAAAGTATTTGAATTTCACTTGTATCTCAATAGATTGTTGTGTTGATAACAAGTATGAATTTGGAGTTGCGTTGCCTTTGGTTTTACTTAGATGCACTAAGAGATTGACTTGGATTTATGGGAAATGGTTTTGTCTTTGTGGTGGTAGTTGTTGTTTGGGGTTGACATGATTGAATGTTGAGATTCTGTGTGTATCTACGTTGGTGCTATAAATTTTGCTTCGATATTGTTTAATTATTGTCTTGATCCACTAATGGTTCTTGTAGCAAGGTTTTAGGCATCACAGATGCCATCTGTTTTCTGCTATAAGGACCCACCCACTATGACTCATAGGGTCACTCTACGAGTTGTAGTGGCCCCTCATAGGAGGCACCGATCACCCATGATCCCTTAACCCTTACCATACGAGACCTATTTGCGACTCTTAGTGTCTTTTACAACTTGTAGTAAGGGACTCGTAGCAACTGCCTAAATGTAATTTGTAACTTTGTTCCCTTCTACGAGCCCAAACTATGACTCGTAGGTCATGCTATGAGTCGTACCTATGGCTCATATTTGTGAACAAAATGATATTTCTTTCAGGCAGCTTAGCACTGCGAGGCTAGCGCACAACTCGTAGGACACCCTACGAATCGTACATATATCTCGTAACTGCAGACCTGCAACTATATCAGTGACTTTTTCTTTTGATTTCATTATTTAAGTGTTTGTGTTTTGTTCTTTGTTATGTGATTTGTTTTATCAAACATTTTGATACTCACGTGTGTTGTGTGGTTTGTTTATAGATATCATTCCTCCAAAGGTTAAACAAGCAATCCAAATATTCCAACGGAGGTTGGTTGATGAATCCTCCGAGATAGAGAGGTCCGATGGCTCTGTAGAATTGTACAGAGTTAGAATAGATCCAAAAGAAATGTACCTCACACTCAGGCACCCATGGAAGTCAGCAATTTGTCCTAGTCTAAAGAGGAGGAACATGAGGGTGATGGAGATGAGATTGGGATAAGCTTATAACAGATGACCCTCACACACTCGGGGTCAGAGTCAAAGTTTGAGTGCACCTCACAGACCTAGTAGGAAAATGTCTAATCACAAACCCTAGCCGATAGCAGATGGCGCATTGTAGGAATGAAGGAGATATATGACTAGGGTCTAGAGCCAAAGGGTCAGGGCAAACTAGTTCGACAATTCCATGAGGGGTCTAGGATGAACAACTTTGTTCCAGTGTTAGATGTGGAGATAGACAGATACAAACTACGATGGACTACACAATAATTGGGCAAGTATGCCCCTTAAGTGGTCCCTGAGTTTTATACTGCTTTTCTTACTACACTTCGTCGAGGGTTGCCAAAGAACAAGAATCTAATTGAGTAACCTAGGTTATGAGTGGTGCCAGTCTGGGGTCAGAAAATTCCTATTTCAGAGGAGATTATCTAACGAATTCAGTTTGGGCCCACCTACAGATTGCCTCAATCGACCACAGAGTACGATGGTTATATTGACAAAATGAGGAAAGTGATGAGTTATAAAGATGTTGGGGCTAAGACCGAGATGCTACAGTAGATAGCCATCTATATATGTGAGGAGGGACTCGAGCCAATGTGGGTTACAAACCATGCAGATTAGATAGTGAAATCCAATCTCTCTTTCTAAGCCAAGTTTTGGTGGTCCATTATCCATTGGTGTATTTGGCCTACTTTTATGAATAATGTGATTACCTTGGAGCATGTTATGTTATTATCCATCAATCAAGTTGGTTATGAGATAGATTGGGCTTGGGTTATCTCTGAGTAGATCCACGAGTCTGCCATCTAAACAAACTACTCACTATCATTACCTATTTTGATCTATCGATTATGTAGTGCAGTAGGTGTTCCTATAGATGCCCATTGGGACAAGTATACCGAGGCCATATGCCTTATGGAAACCAGCCTGATAAGAGCTAATGAGAACCTGATGGCCCTACCATATGCAGCTCCTTCCGCTATCCCAGATCCATTCCTGGTTGAGCTGCAAACTCAGGGTTTGACTCCACGTCCTGCCATCACTACTGCATCCGCTATACAGCTTGCCTTGGCTATTGAGATTGATTTTACACCATCATCTAGTACCAGCAAAATCCGTATTACAGGTTGATTCTTTTATTCCTACTGTTTCTTTTCAGGCACTAGTTCGAAGGGTGGCTACAGACGTGTCCAGGCTACAGGCTTTAGCAGAACAGGTCATACCATGGGTCAGTCAGACTATACGAAACTCAGAGGAGAGGATAAAGGCATTTTCCTGTGAGTTGGTTGATAAGAGATTAAGAGCGGTGGATGCCCGAGTTGATGCTTTTGAGGCAATAATCTAGCAGAGGTTTGAGGGTACTCAGCCTGCTGACACGAATGCAGTGATATAGGAGTTGGCTAAATTTAAGGCTGACTTATTACACATGTTAGCAACCCTTGTTGCAGTCCCATAGGTAGCACCGATGGGTGATAAGGTGTTTGATTGGTTAGCTGACAGCCTGCGTGCCCACGGGAAGAGGCCCCTCAAGCATAATGACCCAAAGATAAGCTAGAAGAGGCCTAGACCTAATTATCCACTAGCCCTGGAGGAGGAGCAGATACGAGAGGTGGTGGTGTAGGAGTCAATCCTGTTAGCAGCTATACAGAGAGATAGGGATCAACAGATTTCACATAGAGAGGGCAGCTCATGTATAACTGTAACCCAGATTTCTGAGGAGAAGCTCGTGACCCAGGACCCTACTGACCTGACAGATACCGGTGCTTGATGCACCATGATGTTTGATCTTTCCTTATATTTTATCTATGGACTCTCTACTAGACAATACTTTTATTATGTTGATTTTTGGATTTGTTTAAATATTTTATGTTGAATATTGTCTTTGCTTATGATTTGGATATTTAGTTTTAAACTGTTGGTTTTTAATATATGTGTGTTCATATATATATATCTTCATTACTTTGTTTTAGTTCTTGTCTTTACTTTGAGTAGAAAGTATTCTATTTTGGTGTTGTGTGGGAAGTCATAGATTAGGGTGAACTTTGAGTAGCCTCGAGTCCATAGCTTTTCCTAGTTTTGATCCCAAGGTTTTCTTGTTGTGATTCTTTTTCCTTGTGGATGTTCAATTTTCTATTGAATTGACGTGTTTAGGTAGTGTAGATAGGATATAAATACATAGTAGTATTATCTGTTGGCATATACATAGTCTTTAAATGCTTTTTGGATGATTTGAAAAATTAGGTACCCTCAAAATTTTTGAGATTGTGGTTATTCTTGCATTCATGCATTTGGAGCATTTGGCAATATTTGTTCTGATAATCTGAGGGTAAGCAGAGGCTAGAAGCATGACCTATGAGTCTATACTTGATTATCTGTGCAATGCCATGTGTGTTGTGAGCTTATTTTGCTGCATTCATGTAGCATGTATGGACTCAGAACTTGCCTCGGTACATTAAGATTGGTTTGGTGATGTGGTTAATTTGGAAGGGATCCTAGGCCTTTTTTCTTCTAGTGAGCCCACTTTTCACTAAAGGACCTTCCAAATGTGTTAGTGAATCCTTTGTTCCAAATGTTTTAGTTTCTTGTGTACTTATTCTTTCTTGAAACTCACAATCTTAATCTTGTTTGATTAGAACACCTTGATATTAACCCTGGTGTATCCCTGAACATGTGAATCTTGATTGAGGCTAACAACCTAAGTTGAGGGTGGCTACAAATTGTGGCCCTGGTTTTGGGATTAGATATTGTGTACTTCACCTCAGGCTAAAAGTCTAAGTTAAGGGTGGCCCTTATTATGGTAAAGTAATAACAGTGAGGTGGTTAGCTGGGAAATAAAGAAAGAAACAAAAAATCATGAGCCCAGGGAGGAAAAATAAAAGAAAAGTGTCTTGAATTGAAGGAAATAGCAAAAAAATGAAGTCCCAAATAAGGCACAACTAAAAAAAGAGAGAATGAAAGCACCCAGAGAAAACTTGAAAGAGGAGAATAAGGGTGGATTTAGTGAAAATATTTGGGTTATGAAGGTAAAAGTGTTGGTAAGACATGGTTCAAGGATAGCTTTTAGTCATTACATGCCTAAAATGTCATACCAAAGCCCTAGGAGCCTATGTTACAAACCACTAAGTCCTAAAGTGATCCAAATCCACTTTGTCACCAATCTGGAAATTGAGTATAGGGGCAAGCCTATCGTGTAAGTAATTTTGCATGAATTTCATTTGCGAGAGTGAGAATACTTCTACAGTCCCTGAATTTTAAATGCTTTTGGGGTGAGTAAGAGGGACTTCTTTTCTGTGAGGGCATTTGCACTACTTGATTAGGATATGACTATATCAGTGATTTTGGATGGTTGATGCTACTTAGTTTATCATAGTTGGGTTGCCATATACATCTTTGTGCTTTTGTTTTGCTTAGTAGTTTTACAATCTTGTTTTGAAGAGGAAAGTTGGATACCTGAATTAGAGTAAATAATGTAGATGTCATTAGTATAACGGCTATGTGTTTCCCATTGTCTGCTCAGATTGAGACATCACTTGAGCATATTTGATGCCTAAAACAAGGAATTTTATGAGTTCTTAATGCGACTTTTTATGATTTTTATGTGTTTTTGTGTTGCTATTACAGAAAAGGTAGGTTGGCATAATTTTAGAGAAAAGTTACAAATTTTGTTGAAGCCCAAGACATACGAGCCCACCACGAGTCGTAGCCCACCTACGAGTCGTAGCCCAAGCTATGAGTCGTAGGGTGATCTCATAACAAGAAACATACATCAAAAATCAAAAATCTGCTAATTGGAGATCAACCTTACTAGGCTATCCTACAAGTTTTAGGTCTTGATACGACTCATATAGGTGGACTCATAGCAAGAAACAGAGAGCCAAAACTTTGAACCAAAAATTAGAGGCCTAAATTACGAAAGGAACATACAAGTCGTAGCACAAGAAATGATTGTACCAGTGGGTCATACCATCTAAGTCCAAAATGTCAAGAACTTGTTACAAGACTAAAAATACAACTCGTAGGTCACCTTACAAGTCGTACCTATGAGGCATACCAGCTACCAGCTATCTTTTCTATGTAATTTTAAAGGTTTTTTGTAAACACTAAAAATACTTTAAGTTAGGGTTTTGAGCAAAGATTGGAGAGAGGAGATGGCAGATATTGAACTTCATCTTTGAATATACTCTCAAGAATATTTTTAGGGTTGTATAGTAGATTTTTGTTATTCTCTTGGAAAACCCACTTTTGAGGAGTGCAAATCCCATATTGTATTCATTCTAAATATATCAAGCTTGTGGTTTGCAACTTATGGTGCTATCAGTCTTTATTGCTTTGGGTAAAACTCTCAAATATGTCTTGTGTTTGCATTTTTGTTGGTTTTACTTTAGCCATGAGTAGCTAAGCACCCATGGGTAGCTGACTCGACATAACCTAGATTTTTTACATTTTTATGATTGGAGTTTTGCACGTATTGTTTATCTCCCTTCACTATGATTGTCGTTTGATGGTGGCCAACACTAAACCCCGCCTACTATCATGATCCTGACCAAGTTAGTAATGAATAAGAAAAGGAAAGTAAATGAGAGGATTCGATTGATGTGTTCTCATCTAATCAACCAAACCTGGCCAAGGGAAGGTTGACTGGGACAATAGGTAACGACTAGCTGGCATACCATGGTTGTCAACCAAATGCCTTGGTGAAATTCAGCCTTCACCTTCACAAAAGGTCTGGAAGAACCTAAGTTACCGTCCTATATATGAATTTCCAATTGTAGTTATATTATCTAGGGTAATCGAGTTGACAACCATGGAGAAACATAATTCTCAAGTTGTCCCCAAATTTGAGTATTTCCCTACATAGTTAGTTTTGTTTTTATTTTTATTCTTAAATTACAAAGGATATCCTCCATTTAGAGATTCTTGTTATAGATACTCGAAATGGTTGATAGTGAATTCTTGTAGTCAAACCCTATATTCCCCGTGGATTCGACCCTAACCTTCGGTTCGGTTAATTACTGATAGCGACAGCTTTCTTATTGGAGCATGAATATCAGGATTAGAGGTGCTCAATATCCATCCTCTGAACCAGGGCCACTTTTGGTAGTCACCCTCAACTTATGCTTTTTGACTCAAAGAAAGTGCACAATGTTAAAGGAAGGATCAGGGCCAATTTCAAAATTTACAACTAACAAGGTTAGGTTGATCAGGTGTTTTAAAAAAATAGGTACATGTTAGACTCAAATATTAGGAACAAGGGATGATATCATAGTTTTGGTTGGTCATTTTTAGGCTAAAGTGCGCTAATAAGAACAATAGCTCAAAATCCTTTCCTAATCCAATTAATCTACAATCTAACTTGGAGTAAGAGGGCAAGTTCTGAATTAGCAAAAAAAATATGAATCTATCAAATTAAGCTCATATTGACATGGTACTGTATATATTATCAACAAAAGACTCTCAGGTAGTGCTTTTAATCTAAATGTCCCCATTTGTTAGAAAAAATATGGTCACACACCTAAACATGCATGGTTGCTAACTAACTCCTATCCAAGTTTTGGTGGGTATCATTTTTTCAAATAAAACACAAAACATGCTATATGCCACAAGAATTGGTATTATATGCTATAAATACTATCTAAACATCCAAAATGTGCCAGTTTAATAGAAAGTAAATATCCACAGGGAAAATAAACATAGGCAAAAAAACATCGAGATTAAAAATTGGAGTAGTTATGGAGCCAAGCTACTCAGACTTTACTGAGGCCCATAACTACCCACATCCTATCAAAAAATGATGTGGATTATCATTAGTGCACAAAGTTAAGGAAAAATAAAACATAAGGGGTCAAAACGCATACTTGGGCGCCTAAGCGCTAGGGTTCCTTGGGTTGCCTCCTAAGCAGTGCTGAATTTAATATCACGGCATGACATAGATGGTTTGAGTACTCAAACTTCCTCAATATCCCATTCTTCAACAATCTTAACCTCTTCCATATTTCTAATGTGTGGCTAGACTTTTTAGCCATTTACTTTGAAGTTTCCTCTATTTCATCTCTCCAATTCAATAGCCCCATGATCGAAGATATGTTCTACTCTAAAGGGTCTAAGCCATCTAGATTTGAACTTCCTAAGGAACAAATTTAGTCTTGAATTATAAAGTAACACCAAGTCTCCTGGTGAAATTGGCAGTTCTCTATGCGACAGTCATGTTGCAGCTTCGTTATTTGCTTGTACAAGGCTGAGCTCTCATATGCCTTCAACCAAAACTCATCAAGCTCATTGAGTTGACTTAGCCTAGAGTTTACCACATCATTCTAATTTAGATTCAACTTTTTTAGCACCCACATTGCCTTATGGTCAAGTTCCATTGGAACGTGACATGCTTTCCAAAAGATAAGTGAGTAGAGAAACATACCTATAGGGGTCTTTAATGCTTTCTAGTATGCCCATAATGCATTATCCAACTTTCACAAAAAATCTTTCTGATTCTCATTCATAATCTTGGATGGAATCTATTTAATTTCTCTATTGGACACTAAAACCTGCCTGCTCGTCTGAGGATGATAAGGTGTGGCCACCCAATATTTCACTCCATAATTTTCAAGAAGACCTTTAAAAAGTCTATTACAGAAGTAAGAACCTCCATTAATGATGATTGCCTGAGGGGTGCCAAACCTTGTGAAGACATTCTTTTTTAGAAATATTATGATGTTTTTGCACTTATTGTTATGTAGGGATATGGCCTCAACCCACTTGGATACATAATCCACAACAACTAGGATGTACTGGTTTATATACGAGCTAATAAATGGTCCCATGAAATCTATCCCCCATATATCAAATAACTCAATCACCATAATGGGGTTTAGAGGGAGCTTATTGTTTGTAGGAAACCCAAACTTCTCTTTGGCACTTGTCACAAGCTATGGCATAGTCGTGGGTATCTTGGTGGATGGTGGGTTAGTAACACCCACACTGTAATATTTTATATGTTGTTCGATTCTGCAATGATGCCCACCCACTAATGACGAGGGGTATGCCTCAAGTATTCTCATCATGTCAACCTTAGGAACACAACGACGAATAATCTCATGAGCAAATACATGGAACAACTTTGTATCATCCCAAAAGAACATCCTTATATTAGACATAAATATTTGATGCTGATGTGTGTTCAGGTCGGGTGACATAAAATCACTTACCAAGTAGTTTTTTTAGTTTGCAAACCAAGGTATTAGTTCAAGAGATGTAACTAACACTCTCTTATGTGGAAACAAAATCATTGATCTCCAATCCAACATCAAACTTTATCATTTCCCCATCTTCCAATTTGGAGAGGTGATTTGCATCTTGATTCTCTGTCCGTCTTATAAGAGAAGCACCAGTCTCACCAACTTTAGCTATGCATCTTTCTTAGTCATCAAGTATCTACGTGTTGAGTGGTTTGTATGCACCACAACTTTGGCCTTCAACAGATTGACCTAAACTTTTCAAATGCAAAGACCACTGTGAGTAAATCCCACTTGATGACAGTGTAATTCTTTTGGGCTGTATTTAGAGTTTTGCTGGCATAGTATATGGGATTTAATATCTTGTCTTAGAACTATACCAATACTACACCTATAGCAAGCCCACTTGCATCACACATGATTTCGAAGTGCTTAGACTAGTCTGGAGCTATAATGATAGGTGCTGAGATCAACCTCTTCTTCAACTCTTCAAAGGCTTTGAGGCATACATTATCAAATACAAACTTAGCATCTTTCTCCAACAATTTGCACAATGGGTGTGTAATTTTAGAGAAGTCTGTTATGAACCTCTGATAGAATCCTACGTATCCCAAGAAGCTCCTTACACCCTTTACTGAGATGGGTGGTGGGAGCTTCTCGATCACCTCCACTTTAGCTCTATGGATCTCGATTCCTTTGCTAGGCATCCTGCCCCGACACAATACACTCTTCCACTATGAAATGACACTTTCTTAATTCAGTACCCAATAACATTCCTCGTATCTTTGTAAAACAACATGTAGGTGTTTCAAGCAATCCTAAAATGAGTCTCTAACCACACTAAAATCATCCATGAAGACTTCAATAGTTTCTTACATCATGTATAAGAAGATGGCTATCATGCATCTTTAGAATGTTGCTAGGGCATTAAATAATCGAATGGCGTACCCTCAATGAAAAAATAACAAAAAATATAAAATGAGGGAAAGATTAATTCCCAAATTAACTAAATTAGACAAATCTAGCAGTATTCCCCAGCAAGGGCGCAAAAATCTTAGTGTCATCCAAGCTACTTCTCTTTGTTGAGGGTAAAGTAGTCATTGTCAAGATATATAACTAACAAAGGATAGAGTCATACCCACAGGGTATATGGTAGACTTAGAAGAATTCAATTTCTATTTGGGTTGATTAACCAACTTATCTTCCCAAAGGGGAGGGGTTTTTCTAATAATATTAAAAATAATTCTAAACTAAGACAAGTATTAAAGCAGTTTGAAAGAAACTAGGGAAAGAATTAGGTTAGATAGTATGCATGGATTATAGAAATCTCAATGCTTTGACATAAAAGATCACTCCCCTATGCCATCTATGGATCAGATGTTTGATCGACTAGCTGGAAAGGGCTAGGGCAAGTTCTAAGTCTTTAAAATGATACATAAATGCATCAAAATAAGCTCACGACACACATGGCATTTGTATCTACAATCAAGTATAGACTCACAAGTCATGTTTTCAGTCTCAGCTTACCTTCACAATATCAAAACAAACATTACAATATACCCCAAAAATGTATAAATGCATCAATAATCACAACCTCAAAAATTTGAGGGTACCCAATTTTGCATCAAAAGTTTAAAGAAAATCTAAGAGCCATATATATTCCATAAGATAACATCACTATGCATTTACAAATTATCTATACTTCCTAAAATATTTGGGTTCAACAAAATATTAAACATCCACAAGGAAAAAGAAATACAGCAAGAAAACCTTAGGATCAAAACTAGGGGAAGTTATGGACTTGAGGCTACTCAAACTTCACCTTAATCCATAACTTCTACCAGACCACTAAAAGATGATACTTTGTCCTCAAAGTAAAGACAAAAGAAGAACAAAATATTATAACATAAATATATATACAAACATTTATTAAAAACCAAAAATAAACATTCAAATTAAAAATAAAAATAACATCCAACATAAACATAATTAAAACACAACCAAAAACTACAAAAAAAAAAGATTGTCTAAAAAGACAACAAAGTATCCCAAATGTCAAGAAAAAATTGGAGTCAAAAGAAGTCAAACATATTGGTACGCATTGCACCAGTCTTAGTCTGATAAGCGAGTCCTGAGGCTAGCTCTCCTCCTCTGCTACAGTGCTAGAAGTACCCTCTCCAGGCAAGGTGTGTTGTGCACTCTCTCTCTCTGCCTAGCCACCAACATAATCGACTCTTGCACCATGTCAGTAGGTATGGCATCCTTCTCCTATCTCAGCTTTTTTTGGGCTGGCTCTGGGTCAGCATGCTCAAGGGGCCTCTTCCCTCGGGTGTATGGATGGTCGGTAAGGCAATCAAAAGCCTTGTTACCTCTCTCTGCTACCTTTGGGGCTAGAATGGCTACTGTCAATAGCTGCAATAAATCGGACTTGAAGTTGGCTAACTCCTCAATAAATGCACTCACGTCGGTAGGCTATCTCCCTCGAGCCTCATCTGAAACTTGCCTTAAATGCATTGGTCCTGCCCTCCACCACTCATGCTCTTACAGTAACGAATCCTCTTTCAAATACCTCTATCTTCTCCGCGTCGAATTGGGATTGGCTATCTCCTCCATTGGGTACCTCAGGTGATTGTGATTGTGCTTATGGTAAGGGCAAGCTACCCTCATGATCAGGGTACACATCTATTTCTTCAGTTAACTACTCATCCTCAGAAATGTCAACCCTCGATTGTTATCCAGGGGGTGGGGCAACCACCCTTCACCCTCTTGGAAACATTATCTCTGCAAAACCATTACAAACCAAACTCCGAGTACCATACTATTTGGCACCAATGCACAAGAAAATCACACAATTAATAATAAAATATCTTAAGCAAAGAGACTAAACCAGGTTCAGGGTTGCAGATCCAGGATGTAGATACGACTCGTACGGTGACCTACAAGTCATAGTCTTAACTCTTATCTTGTTCTAGAGATGCATTGAAAATTTAAATCAGGGTCATGAGACCACCATCACGACTTGTAACAGGTGCTATGAGTAGTAGGTGAAACTTGCATGAACAGAGTTCAGGCACCTTGGATGACTGCCCCTTTTACAAAAGGCCACTATGACTCGTAGAGAGACCTACGACTTGTAGTGGATCTTTATAGCAGAAAATAGAAAGTCCTTCAGGTGTCTTTAATCTTTCCACAAATATTGACAATCAGCTCAAAGAGGCACTAAAGGTTATAATCACAAGAGCATAGGCAATGTAGCAATAAGCATAAGTATCATTCATTACTTAACATGTCAAAACAAAGTATGTCTTCCTCCTTAACAATTCAAAACTCACCTAAAATTCATCTCATCAATGCATACGGGCAACTACACTACAATACCCCCTAGACTAACAATTTTAACCCACACAAGGTTCATTATGATCCATAAAATAAGCAATACACTTACAAGGTCATAATGTTAGATAACAAATTCACCAATCAGGAACAGCATTCCAAACTCTACCTTTTTCAACTATATAAAAAATTATATAACACATGCTCCTTACTATCACAAATACTTTTGCATGGGTATACTAGCATGTTCTCAAGCCTCCATTCTATCTTCCATAGAGCAAGGAATTTTTTTCTCAGAGATACATAGACTTTAACTGCGAGAACTTACCAGGTGGACGAATGAATGAACAAGAGGAGAAAGACCGGATGAGTCTGTTAGTGCTCACTTGGCTAGATGGGGTATCTTAGTGGGTGAAAGATTTTAGCATGCATTAACTAACGAAAGGGAATGGTGGGGGAACTTATAAATTAAAAAGGAACACATTTTGAATGAAGATTGAAGAGGCAAAAGACATTTGACTCTTCATATTCCCAACAACTCATCATTTGAACTTCTATAGATATGAGTCATAAGCCATCATACCACTCGTAGTCGAGGTCTTGTAGTAGACCCAATACTTAAAAAAAATTTCAATTTCATACTTTAGCACTATGAACCCCTCTTATGATGTAGGACATCCTATGAATCGTAAGGTTGGCTAGTAGTATATGTGCAAACTTTAATTGCTCATTGTTTTCTCCTACGAGGCATGACTAAAAGTAATAGTGAAGACTACAATTCGCAAGCCTACTTGTAGGAGCTACTCCCCATCCAATTTTTTAGATCTTCAGCTCTTCCTTTTTTTTTACCTGCAAACCAAGTCTCAAAGCACAGAGATCCTACTCCACTAAGTCTCAAGCAAACAAATAAGTGAACAAAATGCTTGGTTACCTCCCAAGAAATGCCCTATTTAATATCGTGGCTCGACTTTTTCATCTTCCTTTGTCAACTATTAGTGAGAGTCCACACCTTGCTCTTGCATTCATCTTGGAATTTCATGGATTAGTAGATATCGAACACAACTTCTACTTCATTAACCTTGAACCACAGTTGACCTGAATCCATATCCATTAGTGATCTCCCAGTGGCCAAACAAGGTCTCCCATAATGATGGGTACCTCAAAATCAACTTTATAGTCAAGGATCACAAAATCTATCAGAAAGATAAACTTATCGACTTCAATAAGCACATCCAAAAGGATTCCCTTTGGCTTTTTAATGGTTCGATCTACCATAAGCAACCTCATTTGTGTTGGGGTGGAGACTAAGGCCAAGACATTTTAATATGGAAAGAGGTATTAAATTGATGCTTGCTCCTAAGTCGGATAATGCTCTTGTAAATTCAATATCGCCAATCATGCAAGGTACGGTGAATGCCTCGTGGTCTTTCCGCCTTTGAGCAAGACATTTAGTCATAATTGCCTACATTGCTAGAGTTCTTGTGATAACTCTTAGATCAAACTACAATTCTTGATGACTAAATCTTTCATATAGTTAGCATATCCCAGTATTTTCTCTAATGATTCTAGGAGAGGTACATTGATAAAGAGTTGCTTTAACATTGAGAGGAAGTGTTTGAATTTTAACCCTCCTCTTCCTTCTTTTTAAGCCTTTGAGTGAATCAAGAAGGAGGTTTTGGGATGGATTTCACTTTGTTATTCTCCATTATCTCTTCTTGTTGCATCCTAACACCCATTGGATCTTCTCCCTCAACTTCAACTTCACTATCAAGAACCTTCTTGACTACTTCATCCACTGTAACAGGTATAGGGGGATCTATATTGTGCTCTTGCCACTTCTCGTTATCATTGCCATGCAATTCCCTTCATTTTTTAGATTCTGAACTGTATTGCTTAGTAGGATGCCCTTTTGGCGTTAGTTCAATGTCAAGACACTTGCCCAATCTATTATTCAAGTTGTTTGGTTGCCACTGAATAAGGATCTATCTTTTGATTAATACTAGAGATCTCTGCTTTCATTCCCTTGAGAGTCTCATCTGGATGGTTTGCTCGCTTCAATAACTTTTCAAATATCCTCAATCTGAGAATTGCTTGATCCGGGGCATCACGATTGTGTGGTGGCATATAAGGACCACTTCTATAGCCTTCTCTTCTCCCCCATTATGTGTCTGGCATTCTATCTCTTTAAAAGTATCCACCCCTATTATCTATGTATGCCCCTTCTTGCGTAAAGTTCCAACCTTTATTCCCGCAGCTTTGCCTCAAATAATTCGAGTTGGATCCTTGGTGGTTTTCCTAAAACTGGTCGCTTGGTTGCTTATATAACAAGCATCCTCATCAAAGAATTGATCATCATATATAGGGCTAGTTGGGGGTTGTTAAGTTATTGCCTTCATGCTAGCTTGGTTTTGCTTCAAAACCAAATCCATGCTCATACGGAGTTGAGCAAGTTGCTCCATTATCTCTTCATTCACTTTCGCTTGTTCACTATTTGTGGCAACCGTACAAGAATTCTTTGTATTATCATACGCACTCTAACCCTATGCTCTATTGGTCTTCACCACTTGTTCCATTCTTTCTGCCACTAACTCAAACGGTTAATCAAGGAAAACACATCCCATGATCGTGTTGGCATATGCTTTGCTATTATCATCAAGTGCTCTATAAAAGATCTTGACCAAAGCATCATCAACAATCTTATGATCAAGGAACATTCTCAAGCATTTGGTGAATCTCTCCCATGTAGTGCTAAGAGAGTCTCTAGGCATTTGCTCGAAGTTATTAATTTGGTCATTAAGCTTTAGCTTCTTTTACCTTGGAAAATATCTTTCTAGGAACACTCTCTGCAGCTCAGGCGCAACTTGTGATGGTACCCCAAAGGAGTTCAGACAACCATATTATTGTATTACTACTCAGTAATAATGGAAACACCCTCAATCTAACAGTGTTAATAGAAATATTTTATGTCCCCATGACACTTTTGTACATGAAGATGACATTTTGGAGATGATTGTGGGGTCCTCTCGCGATAACCTAGTGAATAGGCCATGGTTTTGGGGCATCTGGAGAAACCCACTTGATACCATAAACATAGAATCTGCCGATAGAGGGGGCAGTACTATAGAACGGGTAATATCCATTGCCATAGGGTTTAGTTAGTATTGATTCCAGCCGTAAGAATTTGCATTGAAGTCTCTGAGTTCTGGCTGGCAAACCATTGGTGGTGGATTCTCCTCTATTCTTAATTCTTCCTTATTCACACATATATCCTCCTCAACCTTAATGTCCATATTCACTTGAGCCATCCTTCTTGGTAGTCGATGGATCTCCAAATTTAGGGGAGCAAAGGGACTGCCTTGGCTTTTTGTGTTGGGCATCCAACCTAGTATACCCTGCAAAAGAAATCAAACAACAAAAATAAAACAAAAGTAAGGTACAATAGACTATAGAAATTAACACTAGAATTAACAAATAGTGAAATCAAATCAAACCTAGCCATATTCCCTGGCCATGAGGCCATAATATTTTATGATGGTCTCCAATAAGAAAGCGATCGCTATCAGTAATTAACCTAACTGCGGTTAGGATCGAATCAACATGGAATATTGGGCTTGACTATAGGATTTCACTACTAATCATTCCTAGTATCTATGACTACAATCTCTAAAAGGGGGTTTGTGAACAAAAACAATATAAAATAAATGCTAACTAGATTACGGGAAAAGGCTCAATTTTGGGAACAACATGGGAATTATTTTCCCCATGGTTCATTGACTCAATTACCTTAGATAACATAACTATGATTAGTGAATTGCATGCAGGACAGTAACTTAGGTTCTTTCAGCCCTCTTGGTGAAGGCGAAGGTTGAATTTCACCATGGCACTTGGTCGGCTACCATGGTGTTCCAACTAATCGTTACCTATTTTCTCAGTCAACTTCCCCTTAGTCTAGTTTAATCGATTAGATAGGAAAACATCATCCGAATCCTATCATATACTTCCCTTTTCCTATTTATCACTACCTTGGTCGGGATCATGATAGTAGGCAGGGTTTGGTGTTGGCCACCACCAAACAATATTAATCATGAAGGGAAATAAATAATACATGCAAAACCCTAATCGTAAATATGTACAAAACCTAGATCATCTCAAGTCAACTACCCATAGTTCCCACAACCCCAAGTTGTGGGTACTTAGCTACTCATGACAGTAACAAAGAACAATAATGCAAATAAAAAACATAGTTGAGAGTTTCACAAATAACAATGAAGGAATTAGACACCACAAGTTGCAAACCCACAAGCTTGATTGATCCATAATGCGTACAAAGCAAGGCTTTGCAATTTTCCAAAATGAGTCTTTCAAGAAAGAAGAAATAATCAACAATAAAACCTAAGAAAAACTTAAAAATTTTCTTTGAGTAATGTCTCTGGTTGAGCTCTCTCAAAATAACCTAAGTTAAACTATTTATAGTGTGTAAAAAACTACCCTAAAATTTATGCTGAGAAGATAATTGATATCTGATAAATTTTGTAGTTATGACTCGTAAGATAGCCATGAGTCATAGTTGGGGCCTCATATCAGTATCTTCGCATCTTAGACTAAATTGGTACAACCTATAGGTACGAGTCATTGCTTGGGCTATGACTCGATATTGATCTTATAGTCTTGGACTTCAGTTTTTGGTCCAACATTTTGGCTCTCTGATTCTAGATACAAGTCCACCTGTATGAGTACGTAGAGTGTCTTACGACTTGTGGGCTAGGCTTGTAGGAGTGACTTTCACTTGGTAGATTTTGAATTTTTTCTCTCTAATTCCTGCTACAACACAACCTATGACTCATAGTGTGAGCTATTTGTAGATGGGCTCATATGGCCTATGCTTCAGCAAAATCTGAAACTTTTCTTCAAATCATGACAACCTAACTTTTCTGCAAGATTAACAAAAAAACACATCAAAACACTAAAACGTCACTCTAAGAACTCACATAATCCTTTGTTTTAGGCACCAATGTGTTGTATTTTGATGGAGCATCAAATGTTGTGACACTCTTGCCTTTATTATTAGGAAGTGCCACCTCCTCTACCCGTTTTGATACATAATTAATAGCCACTAGATTATACTTGTTCCTATGAGAGCAAACAAATGGGCCCACGAAATCTATCCACCAAACATCAAACAATTTGATCGCCATAATGGGGTTCAGAGGGAGCTCATATTTGCGGCAAACACCACCTTCTCTCTGGTACCTGTCAGAAGCCCTGGTGTAGTCATGGGTATCTAGGTGGATGGTTGGCCAATAGTAGCCACACTGCAAGATCTTATGTCTTATCTAATTTCCACTATGATCCCTACCCACCAAGTATGAGTAACATACCTTTAGGATACTCATAATTTTGACCTCAAGAACACAACAACGAATAATTCCATCTACACCGATGCAAAAAAAATATGGATCACCCCAAAAAAACATCCTCAGATTAGGCATAAACTTACGATATTAGTGAGCAGTCAAGTTCCATGGCACAATATCACTAACCAAATAGTTTGCATAATCTACAAACCATGGTATCAAGTCATGAGATGCTTCTAGTACTCCCTCCTCAGGGAACGAATAATTAATTTTGACTCCATCAACGAACTTTGCCATAGACTCACCCTCTAATTTGGATAAGTGGTCTACAACCTTGTTTTCAGTTCCCTTTCTATCAAACACATCAAAGTCAAACTCTTAAAGATGAAGTACCCTTTGAATCAGTCTTAGTTTTGCAGCCATCTTCACCATTAAATACCACAAGGTTGTATGGTCAGTATGTGCAATAACTTTGGTTCCCCAAAGATAAGAATTGAATTTCTCAAATGCAAAGACCACTGCAAGTAACTCCTACTCTGTGATAGTGTAGTTTTTCTATGCTGTATTTAGGGATTTGATGGCATAATAGATGGGATGTAGAATCTTCTCTCCGCGTTGTCGCAACACCATGACAAGTACAACCCTGCTTACATCACACATAATGTCCAAGGGTTTCGCCCAATATGGAGCAACTATGATCGGTGTTGATATCAACTTTTGCTTCAACCTTTTGAAAACTTTCAGGCATGCATCATCGAACATGAACTTAGCATCCTTTTCAAGTAGTTTGCACTAAAAGTGTGTAGTCATTATGAAGTCCTTTATAAAGTGCCTATAAAAACATGCATCACCTAGGAAACTTCTCACACCTTTGACAGAGATAGGTGGAGGAACCTTTTCAATCACCTCCACTTTGGCTCTCCCTACCTTAATTCATTTGATGGGGATATTGTGTCGTAACATTATGCCTTACTTCACCATGAAGTGACACTTTTCTTAATTAAGAACTAGATGGCATTCTTCATATCTCTAAAGCACCATATGAAATGCTTCAATACATCTTTAAATGAGTCTCCAACCATACTAAAGTCATCCATGAATACCTTGATAGCACCTTCCACAATGTCTGAGAAAATGGACATAATGCATCTTTGGGATATTGTTAGTGCATTATACAACCCGAATGGAATCCTTTTAAATGTTAAGCTACCATAAGGACATGTGAAAGTTGTTTTCTCTTGGTCTTCTAGAGCAATAGAGATCTCATTGTAGCACGAGTAATCATCAAGAAAGCAATAACAACCTTTCCTGGCAAGTGATCTAGCATTTGGACCATGAATAGTATAGGGAAATGGTCTTTTATAGTTGATTCATTGAGCATCCCACAGTCCATATAAACCCTCCAACATGTGACTAGTCTCATGAAAATCAACTCATTACTAATATTTGGGACCACAATGATACTTTCTTCTTAGGAACACACTAAATTGGACCCACCTATTCATTGTCAGCAATGGGATATATCACACCTATATCCAACAATAATAAATTTCTTTGTGTATGACCTCTTGCATAGGTAGATTCAGGCCCCTTTGTTGTTCAATACTTGGTTTGTAGTCTTTGGCCAGTTGAATCTAGTAAGTACAAACTCCAGGTAAGATGCCAATAATGTTAGCAATTTTCCATCCAATAGCGTTTTCAAACTGCTTGAGTACTATGAGCAAACTCTTCACCAGTTCGCCACTGAAATCTGCAGGAACAATGACAGGAAAATTATTTTTAGTACCTAAAAACACATAGCTCAGATGGGATGGAAGAGCCTTCAATTCCAATACCGGTGGCTCCTCGATGGATGGTCTAGTAGGTGGTGACTCTCAATTTTTATAGTCCAATTCAAGTTTAGCTTGACGTCTAGTGAATCCAGATACTCCTAGGGCTTTTACCATCTCCTCATAGTCTAGGATGTCACCACTCTCAAATTTCAATAACATTGCTTCCAGAGTTTCGACACCCAAACTATCATCAATTTGTACCTCTAATTTTACCTCATCAACACTCTCAATGACAAAGACTACTTTCAAATCATTGTTCTTCTTTGTATAATATCAGACAATGAAGATGACCTCATCATTATCCAATATGAACTTGAGTTAACCCAACTCTATGTCCACTAGTGCTCGTCTAGTGTCTAGGAAGGGCCTTCCCAAGATGACTGGGACTTCAAAGTCAAACTCACAATTAAGAATCACAAAGTCTATGAAGAAGAAGAATTTTTCCACTTTGATGAAAACATCACACAATATCCCCATAGGCTTTTTCACCATAGTATCAGCCATCAACAACCACATATTTATTGGAGTAGGGGCTCCCAAGCCTAACTTCTTGAATACTGCAACATGCTTGATGTTGGCACTTAAATAACATAATACCTTGGAAAATTTGACATCTCCAATAGTACAGGGTATGGTGAATACTCTGGGATCTTCTCTCTTTTACACCAAGGACCATATTGCTATCACAGTACAATGTTGAAACTCTTAAGTAAGCTCTTTGCTCATAATCCTTTTTTTATCACCAAATCCTTCACGAATTTTGCATACCCGGGTATCTTCTCCAATGCGTCAATGAGAGGGATGTTGATGGAGAGTTTCTTCAGCATTGAGATGACTTATTGGAATTTGTCTTACTCTTCCTTCTTTATCAGTCTCTAAAGGAAAGGAGAAGGAGGTCTAGGAATAGGTTTCCACTTTTGTGGCACTGCTACTGCATCATTCGCCACATCTGCAATGCTAGCATTTTTGGTCTTCACATCTTTGCTCTCAAATATCTCCTTGCGAACCTCATCATCATCAACTAGTATCAGTGGGTCAATGGTCTACTTTCCACCACATGTCATCACCACCACACACTGCCTTATATTCTTTGGGTTCTGCACTGTATTACTAGGCAATGTACCATTTTTATACTAGTTCAACTGAGTCGACATCTAACCAAACTGTTGCTCTACTTGCTTGATAGCAATAAGATGAGCCTCGAGTTTTTTGATTAATGCTAGAGATGTAAGATTTTATCCCCTACAAGGTCTCATCTTGAGCATCAGCCTTCTTCAATATTCAGTCGAATATCTTCTCAATTCGAGAGCTATCAGCACCAGAGTCATGATTGTGTGGTGACACATATAGACCATTTTTGTAACCATCTCTATATGCCCAATCAACACCTCTGTCTTGGCCTATATTTCTGTCATAACAGCCTTAGGATCAGTGTTTCTAAAAGCACCATCTTTGTTTTAGTATCGACATTGGTTTCCTTGACCTTGGAACTAATAGTATTGATTGGACCCTTGGGCATTGGTTCGAAAACCCCTCATCTCATTTGTGACAAGGCAAGTGTCCTCATAGCAGGGTTCCTCATATATGGGTGCTCGTTGAGGCTGATGATTTAGTGCATCCACACACTTCTGACTTTAATTCATTAATAACCCGACATTATTACTAATTCAAGCAAGCTCTTGTATCATCTTCTCATCTTCCCAAAATTAGTACTAACTGTGAAAAAGCTCTTAGTCATCAACTTGTCTCTCATCCCCTATGCACGGTTCATCTTGACCATTCTCTCTAATATCTCAGCTATAACTAGGAATGGACAATCTAATAATGAGCCTCACATAATAGTGTCAGCAACAGTTTGGCTATTTTCATCTAGTTCTCTATAGAAGATTTCAATGAAAAAGTCATCAATAATCTTGTGGTCAGGGACACTTCTCTAGCACTTTATAAACCTCTCCTATGTGGTGCTGATCGAATCACCAAGCATGTAAGGACCCAGACATTGTAAGACTTTAATAAAGCATGGAAATTTGGCTCCTTAAAGTTTCAGACCAAGGTGACGCTCCATGGAAGCCCTCACAGTTCGTCTGAGGCTATACAGACCATGTGGAGCCTCTTTAAAGTAGTTTCTGGCCTTATATGAGGAGTGAGGGTCTTGGTGTGGAGTTTAAGACCAAGGCATACTACACTTGGATCTCGCACGGGCCATTTAAGACTATCCAGACTATGTGCTGGACAGTATGGCAGACTTAGGCTTAAGACTCCACAGTTTTGAGCCCAAATAAAGTGGTACAACCAAGTATACAATCCGTAAAAGGTTGTATGGTCTGTATGCCCTCCCGTATGTGTTTTAGAGTGAAACTTTTCTAAGTATTAGATCACCATCTTAGGACTTTATTGTTAATAATTATCTAAGTGATATGATATGGAGGAGTACACGGTCTGTATAGCTTGGTACGGACCATGAGACCGACCGTTTGGGTGCTTCGTTGAATTTTTCTAAGTATGGGATCTTTAAGCTCAAGCTAACTTCACTTTCAGTCCCTCAATTTAAGGCTTATTTATGTGGTTTAGGGTCATCATGGGCCCCGTTCATCAAGTCAAGCTCAAAGGAATACCATTGGCTAAACTTTTCATAAGAACCAATAAAAGGGTCAACTTTAAATGATTATATCTCATAGCAAAACATAAACTAGGTGGCTTACAACCTATCAAATTTAAGCTCTTTGAATTAGCTTCTCAACTCATCTGGTTTCCCCTTACTTTGAGTTCAGATGAAGGAGTTATGCTCGTTTTTGTAAAACTTATCTGTGCAGTATTTTCTGAAATTTAGCCAAGTGTGGTATTAGGGGAGGGTTTCATGGTCCGTGAAACCTTGTACGGACTATGAGACCTCCTCACAGGACCCTTGGCAAGAAATGCTATTTTATTTCATTAATGATTCTTTTGTAATTTTGGCTTCTCCTAAGGGTCTTTTATGACTTCATATGATATCCTAAGACCTCCAAATGACCTAAACTCTAGTCCACTCATTCAAATTCATTTCTATAGTTAGCATTATATTGAACTCTCTTTTAAGAACTCTATCAAAGACTCTTCTGAAGACTAAGCTCGGAAATCAAGGGAAGACTCTTTTCTCCATCAAGTTTCTTCTTGAATCTTATCAATTAGCGAAGTATGCGGGATTCATTCCTCATCCCTATCAACCAATAAGACCCAAACTCTTTTTACTTGAAATTTCATGGAATTTTGCTTAATTTAAATTTGGGTTTTTAATATTATTATTTATCAAATGCAATTGAAGTTTGGGCTATGCTTATTTGCTGATTTTAAGTTGATTTAAGGCCTAATATGATGGATTACATAAAGTTATGAAATTATGAATGTGAATGTCCCACTTAAAGCTTGATTTGTATATGGGTAATCTATATAATGACTTAAATGTGAATTTTACTTATGTTTTTACTTGAATTTCATTATGTCTTGCAGATTTAAGTTTGAATCTATATTACCATGCTATTCTCATCTCATTCATAGCATATGCATTCATGAATATCGAAATTTATGAAAATTATAAAGTGGGTTAAACCCAATTATGTTTATGTAAATAATTTTGATATGATATTGGTTATGATAAGAATGTGATCACATATATGTCTATTATTATGGATCTTTAAGTAAAATATACATATATTTTGGCTGCTTGCACCATCTTGTATATGTAAATGACCTATTTCTACGTGAGCATCATGATTATAATAAAGATTTGGCTTTTGAGCCCAAGTACGAATGATTATGAAATGTGTTTGGCTTTTGAGCCTAAATGTGCATTGAAAGCATTTGAAATGACTATTGACTCCTTTGAAAGCATGTATTTTTATAAGTATTTATTTTGACTTAGCACTGAGGAGATTGGAGGCGTTGAGCTATCCCCAAGGGTCCTCTTTCTTTCTCTTGAAATATGTGCCAGCATAGGTATTGATATTTGAGGCTCATCTCATTAGTTGAGGCATGACTCACTAGAAAGATTTGAGGCTCATGTTAGTTGAGGAATGACTTGCTAGAAATGATATAAAAATTCTACGAAATGGGAGGCCTATAAGTAAGGTTACTTCTCCAAAATAGAAGGCCCGTAAGAAGAAGTATGGTTTAGCTTTGGGAAGTATACCACCTCTTTTCCAATGTGGGAATAACATCAAGAGGCCAAATAATAGATCACTTAGTCTTATATGTCGATTGAGGTCACATTCCCACTATATATGAGCGTTTGTATTTCATGCATCATGGACTTCATGGCATATTATATACTACTCTTCTTTGGATATATGATTCTTCTATATTATATGCCCTTGTAATCTAATATTGAAATGCAAGTTTGTTAAATCATATGCATTATATACCTGCATATTTAGTACATTCAAACATACTAATGCATATTGTTTTCTTACATGATCTAACCATGTAGGGATAGGAGACTACCTTCATCCACTGGTTGACGACTTGATCAGATTTGAGAAAGTATTATGATGAGTCCTACTTTTTTATCCCTTAGAACTATATATTTACTATTTATATATATTCCTCTAAATCGATTATGTTAATATGGATACTTAATGCTTGTTTAAGGACTCTCAGGTTGTCATTTTCCATGTCACACCTAAACCCTAAGTTTGTGTCATGACAGTGATGGTATTAGAGCACTACATTTATAAATGATCCTCAGAGTCCAACATGCTGCATCAAGTAGAGTCATATTCAAGGTTGTGAACTATGGGTATAAAGCTATAAGACGTTTTAAGAAATATTTCACTTTTTCATGATTTTTATCATGCCATAGGACATGTCTTAAGATTTCCTATCTCCAACCCTTCCTACTAAATAAGGAGAGTTACTATAGGCTTGTAATGCAATCTAGGCAAGAAATTTGTTGTAGCTAATTTTATAGTTGAGGTCAAAAGGGAGTTAGTGAAGGATGTGCATTATTTGACAAGCTTGCTCCTTCGGATATTTGAAGTTTTCTTGGTTTACTAGTTTTGATGGAAGGTTTGTTGAAGGTTTCTCATCTAATGCATCTCCATTGACCAAGTTAACTCAAAGGAAGGCCAAGTCTGTATGGTTGAATGAGTGTAAGAAGAGTTTTCAGACAGTGAAAGATTGGCTTACATCGGCTCATGTTTTGAATTTACCAGATGGCTTAGATAGGTTGGTAGCTTTATATGATAATTCTTAGATTGGGTTGGGTTGTGCACTTATTTAATATAGTAAGGTAGTAGCTTATGTGTCAAGGCAATTAAAGGTGCATGAGCATAATTACTCGATTTATGATCTTAGGGGGAGGGGAGGGTAGGTGTTTTACTTGATGATTTGGAGACACTATATGTATGGGGTGCATGTTGATATGTTCACCAACCACAAGTTTTTGCAATATGTGTTCACTCAAAAGGATCTTAACTTAAGATAAGGAGTTGGTTGCCAAAAGGAAGATAGAGGACTTCTCCCAAGGGGGAGCTGGTGTGCTTCAGTATCAAGATTGGCTATGTGTTCTGGATATGGATGACCTTAGGAGGGTGTTCAAGAGTGAATCCCATAACTCTCATTATTCTATTCACTCGGATCTACTAAGATGTATCAGGATTTGAGAGAAGTGAATTGGTCGCATGGTGTGAAGAATGATATAGCCAAGTTTGTATTTGAATTCCCTAAATGCTAACAAGTGAAAGTAGAGCACCAAAGGCTTAGTGGTTTGACCCAAGATATTGAAATTTCTAATTGGAATTAGGAAGATGTGAGCATGGACTATGTGGTTGGCTTGCCCCCAACCCAAAGATAATTTGGTTTGATTTGCGTTATTATTGATTTGATGACTAAGTCAGCTCATCTCCTATAGGTCAATACTACCTTTAGTGTCAAAGGTTATACAAGGTTGTACACCCAAGAGTTGGTGGGGTTGCATGGTGTATGTAGGTCTATCATATCGAATCGTCGTATGCAATTTACTTCTCACTTTTGAAGGTCATTTTAAAGAGGACTTGGTGCTAAGGTGAAGTTGATTATGAAGAAGTTGAACATGGCCCAAAGTTGCCAAAAGTCATATTTGGATGGAAGGAAGAGGGATCTTGATTTTAATATTGGTGATTGGTTATATGTTAAAGTCTCACCTATAAAGGGTGAAATGCATATTGGAAAGAAGGGCAGTTTAATTCCCCGATATATAGGTCTTTATGAGATTGTTGAGCAGATTGGGTATCGCTTACAAGTTGGAATTACCTCCGAATTTGAGTTCTACTCGGTTAGTTTTCCATGTGTCTATGTTGAGAAAGTTGGTTAGTGATCCTAGTACTATTGTCCCTTTGGAAGGTGTTAAGGTTGAGAAGAACTTGTCTTATGATGAACTCTTGATTTATATTTTGGATAGACAAGTGAAGCAGCTTTGCAATGACGATATGACTTTAGTTAAGGTACTTTAAAGAAATCAACATGTACAGAGTGCAACATGGGAAGCAGATTTCGACATGATGAAATGACATCCCCATCTTTTCAAATCTACTCAAGCCTAAGATATTAGGTTCTTCCTTTTCCAAGTGGTCCTAATTCTATGACTCTTGAGTTCCATAATATGACATGCATACATGTGCACAAAAATGACTTTTAAGAAGTTTTGAATTATCTAAATGGGTTTTTTTCACTAGTTTTAATGACTTTATGATTTTCATGTGATGAAATATGCATTGTATCTTATATTTAAATATTTTATGTTTTAAGTCAAACCTTGTTCTAGCACATTCTAGGATGAATGTTCCTAAGGGGGACATGATATAAGGACCCAGACGTTGTACAACCTCAATGGAGCATGGAAATTTTGTCCCAAAAAGTTTTGGACCAAGGTGATGTTCCACGGAAACCCTCACGATCCGTGTGAGGCTATACGGACCATGTGGAGCCTTAAGTGTCCCTTGGCCGTATGTTAGGTATGAGGGCCTTGGTGTGGAGTTTAATACCAAGGCATACCACACTTAGACTCCACACCAGCTGGGTGAGACCATACGGACCATGTAGTGGATAGTATTGTAACCTTGGGCTTGACACTCCACAGTTTTGTGCTCAAGTAATTTTAGTACAAGTATATGGTCCATACAAAGTGATAGGATCCATATGGATTTTGGAGTAAAAATTTTCTAATTATTGGAGCACCGTCTCAAAAATTTATTGCGAAGAATTTTGTAAGTGAGTTGGTATGCAGGAGTACACGATTTGCATAGCTTGGTATGGACAGTGAAATTAACCATTTAGGTGCTTCGTTGAATTTTTCAAAGTATGGTATCTTTATAATCAAGCTAAATTCACTTTCAAGACCTTAATTCAAGGTTATTTATGTGGTTTACTGTCATCATGGGTCCCTTTGATGAAGTCAAATTCAAAGGAATTCTATTGGCAACGCTTTTCACAAGAACCGATAGAAGGGTCAACTTTAAATGCTCATATCTCTTAGCAGAAAATGAAATGGGCAGTCATAACCTATCAAATTGAAGATCTTTGAATTAACTTTCCATCACATTTGGTTTCCCCTCATTCCGAGTTTGGATCAAGGGGCTATGCCATTTTTGTAAATCCCATTTGTGTAGTATTTTCTGCAATTTGGCCAAGTATGGTGTTATGAGAGGGTTTCACGATCCATGAGACCTTGTATGGACCATGAGCCCTCCTCATAAATCTAATGTGCTGTCAAAATACAACACATTTGATGCTTTGAACTTAGGATTTTGTTTGTTCTCAATGCAACATTTATGGTTTTTATGTGTTTTCATACTTAGTTTTTGCCGAAAAGCACGTTTAGATGATTTTGTGGCAAATTGCAGACTTTTCTAGTTTTTGATGATTTTTGAGACCCTCTGCGATTCGTAGAGTGGGTTCCATAAAGATCTATAGTAAAGTTTGATTTCTGAAGTTCAGCCACACAAGACCTCTATGCGAGTCGTTGATCACTCTACGAGTCATATAGATGAATAAAACCAAATAATTTACAATTCTTGAAATAGGTATTTACATATATTAATCAATTCTCTCTATTTTGTATATTTCTAGTGGTGGCCAATATTAGAACTTACCTAGTGTTACCTCCCTGATCCAGGTGATAATAAATAGGAAAAGAGATTAATTAACATTATTCAATGATATGTTCTCGTCTAATCAACTGAACTAGACTAAGGGAAGGTTGACTGCGACTACGGGTAATGGTTATTATTGCAAATAATGGGGATTGGTCAAGTCACATTGTGAAATTCGCCTCTCATTTTTTTAACAAAGTGCTTGGTGAACTTAAATTGTCGTCCTACATGCTATACTCTAGTCAAAATTGGGTTATCCGAGGATATTAAGTTGGTGAATCATAGGAAACACAATTGCTAAGTTTCTCTCCATTATTAATTGTCTCTTGCTTTAGTTTGTTTAGTTTAATTTCTTGTTGAACATTGTAAACCCCCCCCCTCCTTTTTGAGAATTGAGTTGTTAATTACTTGAATTGCGTAATAGTGAATTAGTTATAAGTCTTCATATTCTCTATGGGATTCGACCCTAACCTTTTTTAGTTTTATATTTGATAGTGACCACTTTATCCTCAAAAAGATAGGTGTAACTTGGCTGTGATCAAAGACTATGATGCCATTGTCGGGGAATACAGCTACACTTAATTAAATTTACTAGTAATTGTACTTCAAGTGTTAATCTTTAGTTCCCCTGTATTTTACTTTTGCTTTTGTTTTTGTTACTTTGCAAGGTAAACTAGTAGTGTATGCCTAACACTAGATTACAATAAGAATGGCCCAAAAAAATGTTAACATCATTGGTAATACAACCTTGAATTAGAATTTTAATGATGATGATATCAGAATGAAAACCCACCTCCTTTGGAGAATATCCCTCAACATGGGGACTTCAATGAAAATTCTTACCAGTGGAATCAATATATATTGAACCCTATGGCTATGAATGTAATCGGGGCTATTGTGTTGCCACCACTATCGGCTGACACAAATTTAACTATTTTTAGTGGATTACTTCAAATGCTACAAAATCGTGGATTATTTGCGAGCCCTACCATTGGAGGATCCACATAGCAACTTGTGGCATTTGTTTGTAAAAGTGTGATGGAGACAAAAAAATTATCTATGGATGATTTGGACTTCATATTTTCTAATTATCTCTTACGGGTAATGTTGCATTGTGCCTATCTGAGCTCCCTCAGAGTTCAATCACTAGTTAGGCAGATTTGCAAAAGGCCTTTTCTGAAAGGTACTTTCCTAGGTAAAAGAAGCTCAAGTTAAAAGATCAAATCAACAATTTTGAGCAACTTCCTAGTGATTCAATTAGCACTATGTGGGAGCAATTTACTTAGTATTTGAGGAGCATCCCTGACCATAAGATAGTCGATGATGCCTAGGTGAAAATCTTCTACTGTGCCATTGATGAGAATATTCAAGCCTGTGCCAACACCATTATGCAGGGCATGCTTTTAGATCAAACATCTGCAAGGATAGATGAACATATGGAACAAGTGCTCAAGATGAATCATGCATGGGGACAATGGGATAAAGCTTCTATGAGGAGTTCATGTCATGCTAATATTGGTCCAAAGCAAGACAAGATCAATAATGAGATTATTGAACAACTTCACATAAGCATGGATGTTGTGATCAAACAGAACTAGGAAAAAGTAAATATGGTAGTTCACTAATGTCCAAGTGCACCCATGTATGAGGAGTCTTATTTTGGGGAAGAAGCTTGCTTTGTGAATGATCAGACAGAGGGTTTTCGAACCAATACCCAAGGGTCTAATTAGGACTATTGGCACAAAGGTCAAGGAAACTAAGGTCGTAACTATGCTAGAGATGGAGCTTATAGAGACAACCAAGGTGGTTATTATATGAGAAATAGGGCTCCTAAAGCATATTGGGGCAGAAAAGATGATTTCAGAAATTGTCCATATGTGCCACCACATAACCGAGATGCCAGTACAAGCAATTCTACAATCGAGAAGATGTTTTATATTTGTTGAAGAAGACTGAGACACAAGATTAAACTTTAAGGGGCATGAAATTTTATACTTCAAGATTAATTGTAAGATAAAGTTTCATTTTGTGGCTATTGAACATCTTGAACAACAATTTGGTCAAGTGTTAACTCAGTTGAATTAGCATAGAGGGGTATATTGTCTGGCAAACACAATTCAAAATCCAAAGAATGAAGGGCAATGTATAGCAGTTACTACTAGAGGTGGCAAAAGTACCATTGATCCTCCTATGTTGGTTGAGATAGAAGATGTTCTGCGGAGATAGTTATAGGTAAGGATGTGATTGAAGGAGATGATTATGTCAAAGATGTGGTGGCTGAGGAAGCAAAAGAGTCACAGAAGTATAAGCTCGTTTCAAGACCTCCTCCTTCTTTCTCTCAAAGGCTCAAAAAGAGGGAGGAGGAAGGCAAGTTCAAATATTGTCTCTCTATGCTTAAGCAACTATCCATCAATATCTCTCTTATTGAAGCTTTGGATAAAATACCGAGTTATGCAAAATATATGAAAGACTTGGTTTCTAAGAAGTGAATTGTAAGTGAAGAGCTTCAACACTATAGTGCTATCACTACTAAGTCATTGGCTCAAAAGTATAAAGACACAAGTTATTTCACTGTACCTTGCACTATAGGAGATGTGGTGTTCGTAAAAACACTTTGTGATTTGGGTGCTATTATCAATTTAATGCCTCTTGCGGTTTTCAAGCAACTTGGTTTAGGTGCCCCTACTCTAACTAAAATACAATTGTTAATGGTGGATAGAATAGTCAAGAAATTGGAGGGGATACTCTGTGATGTGTTGGTAAAAGTGGATAAATTCATATTCCCTATAGATTTTGTGACTCTTGGTTGTGAAGTTGATTTTGAAGTCCCTATTATCTTGGGAAGACCATTTCTGGCCACGGGACGAGCTTTAGTACATATGGACTCCAGTAAACTCAAATTTAGGGTGAATAATGAAGAAGTAGTCTTCGATGTTCACCAATCTATGTGAAAAAACCCTAAAAAGTGCTCGAAAATGTGTCTCAGAAGTGCCAAAAATCATAAATTCCATATATCTGAAAATTCATGTGTGATAACAAAAATCCAACTTCATATTCTGGTTCAAGGGGTCAAATTGAGAGGGAGATGGGAAATGGGTGTAACCACGATTTAAGAGCAACTATAGTAAATTTGAAAATCACAAGAATGTGAATCGTAGTGTGCATCCGCGCCCCTGGTGCGATGCGACAAGGGCATGCTGTAGTGTATTTTGACCACTATTTTTCTTGTCTAATCTAAGGCTTTAAGGTCTTGGGTCTAAGCCTTCTCATGCGTAAAAACACCTACACTTAGTCTTATTTCACCCTTATATCATTCAAGACATTCCCAAATACTCTCTCAAAAACTTAGAAAATATTTCATCTCCAAAATTTCAAGTCTGAAAACTCATCCGGATTCTAAGGTTCTCCTTCAAGCTTCAAGTCTCCATCTCCAATCTTCTTCAAGGATTCTCCAAAGTCAAGGTATGTGGGTTTCTTTTGTGGGTTCCTCTCACCCATGATACCCAAGCTTTATTTTACTTAAAATTGCATGATTTAAAGTTGATTTACTTATGGGTCTCATTTATTATGAATTTCACTGCATACTATATTAGGGTTTCACGAATGTATAGTTGTTTTAGCATATTTTGAGCTATGGATCTAAGATCTATTGTGAGATTTCATGAAGCATTTTGATATATGTTGCTTGAGGGTGTTACCAAGTATCTATTAACGATTTTACATTGAATTTTCTACATGAGTTCACTCGTGAATTGCATGGTTTTACACTAGTACTGTACACCCACCAGTGTTTGATAAAATATTTGATTATGATTTTCTTGAGGTTTTGAAGGTCCAGTGCATGTATTATGAGTTGAATGATTATATGATGATGAAATGAAATTATGTATATGGTATTAGATCTATAACATCGGGAATTGACCAAGATTCACTTGGGTGGTTATAGGCCCAGGTAACCTTATTAAGGGGTTTGTACCTTGATCGCCTCGCATGGGAGGTGGTAGGCCCATGCAACCTTATTGAGGGATTTTGACATCGATTGCCTTGTTCGGGAGGTGGTAGGTCCCTGCAACCATATCGAGGGGTTTATACCTTGATAACCACGTCGGGGGGTTTGTACTCCATCAACCTTCTTGAGGGGTTTGTACCTCATCAACTATTTAAGGGATTCATAACTCATTTGCCTCTTTAAGGTGGTGGTAGACATTGGATATTCACTATAAATGATCTCTCCTTACATATGTATTAAGTTCTACATAAGTATGATTTTACTTCAAGCATCATTCATACATGCCATATTGTTATATGCTTATTCATTGCCTATGTTATGCATTTTACTTATGGTGCTTATCACTTGTTGAATTGCATCCTACATACTTAGTACATTCAAATATACTAACGCATACTCTATGGCTACATGATGTCACTATGTAGGAACTGGAGCCCCACTAAAGCATCCTCCTCCATGTGGCTAGTATGACTTCTCTCTAGCTCTTGGGTGAGTTCTTCATTTTGGGTACGATGTTTATGATCTCATACTATGTTCTAAGACTATCTCTCTTTTATGTATATGCTAACTATAAAGGTGAGCCTGGTAGCTTGTCTTGGCCCCTACTAAGTATCAAAGTTTTAGAGGTGTTGTTGGATATGTTTTGTATTAGACTATGAGCTTTGATTCTCTCTTGACTCTTGATATTTATGATACGAAAGTTGTCCCTTAGCCCTGTTTGTTCCTATATCTTGTTGTATGTTATTGCTTCTGTAACCAATGATGTGTAATAATACGTTAAGAGGCTTGCTTGGGGTCCCTTCGGGTTCTTATTTGATATGTCATGTCTAGGCCCTAGGCTTAGGCCGTGACACTATGAAGCATCTGGATGAGTTGAAAAGTGAGGTTTTGGCAATTGATGAAGTTTAGTAGCCAATTTGTTTAAGTCATGCCACGACAATAAATTGGGCTCTACTTGGGAGGCAACCCAGAGATTTTTGATGTTTTAGCTAGTTTTGAGTTTATTTTTAATTTTTCGATTCTTAGGTAGTTGTTTGATTGAGTTTTGCTTGCTATTTTTATCGTTGGGCTTGTCGGATATAGGGTGCAAGTTAATTTTATGAAGAGTATGCAGGTATTTTTGCTGAGAAATGCATTAGGTACAATATTTATGAGTGGATTTATGAGTCATATTGAACTTTATAACTCATAACCCCATCTCGTAGAGATTTTCAATGAGCATGAACAATGTGCGCTCAATCCACGAGCCAACTTTACGACTCGTAGATCAACCTACGAGTCATGAATGGGGTTGTGGAACTCAGATAAGACTCTGAATTTTTCTAAGTATTAAGGGTTCTACGAAACCCTGACTTATGAGTCGTACATCGACCTACAACTCATAATCGGGCTTTCGTAGACCCAAGCCCAGTGATTTTAACCAATGACCTAGTAATGGTATAAAAGGAGGGTCAAATTATTTTGACCCTAATTTTGACCTAATTGATCGAGAATTTCCAATTTTTCCTTTCCCTTTATTTTCTGATCAATTTTGGTGACCCAATCCATTTTTTGGCAAAAAATGCCTGCGCCTAGGGTTTTTTGACTATTTGATCTCTTTTTTTTTCTTCTTCAAGTTTATCATTGCTCTTGGTAAGCTTCTTGGTTTAGTTTTAATCTCAAAATTTACATTGTTCTTCATTGCTTAAGGTGATGTTGATGGTGAGTACATTGTTTAGACTTATAAACCCTTGTTATTTTTAAAGCATGAAGCTAGAGTTAGATTTGCTCCCATTGAGTTTGTTAATTGATTTTGGGATCGGGCAATTTGGGTCTTATAAATATTAATAGGTGTGCTTGTTGTATTATCCATCATGATCAATTGTATGTTGTTGCATGATTCATGATTGTAGATTGATGGGTTGTATCATGGATGGATAATCTTGTTTGAGTTTTATACGAATGGTCAAAAAGTTAGGATTATTCCATGTTTGTCCATTTTTCAATGTGGTAAATGTTTGTGAAATTGTCATAGGATTATCACACCCCCTATTTTTCCCTACATGGATTTTGAAAAATAGAGTTTTTCCACTTAAAATGACATTTTGAAAAGGAATTATTTTTTATTTATTGAGAGTGGCCACATGGAATTGATTTTTGGTGTTCCAAGTTACTTTTTTATCCCTAATCAAAATAAAATAAATTTTTAATTTTTTATCTACGAAAACAAAGATCGAATTAGAAATCCTGTTGACCTTGGGTAAGGTGTTAGGAACCTCTCGAGTCTCGTGGTTCTAGCACGGTCGCTTTTATCAACCTATACTTGTCTTAAATTTTTTTGGGAGAAATTTTGTCTATGAACATTAATTTGTTTATTTTTTATATAAAATTATTGATTTTATGAGTCTAAACATAGGTGAGTCACCGCATTCTTCGTCTAGACGTTAGAGACATGATTGTCATCTCTACATCTTTATAATTCTCTGTTATCAAATTTTAATCTGGATTAAAGAAAAAAGTGATTATTAAACTTATTTTGGTCATGGTGCATCACCACATCCTTGTGAAAAAAATTAGAATCTCCACAAAGATGTGCAACTACATTCTTTATGGAAAATAATATTTTATTTTTATTATTAATAATAAACTATATTTTTTTTTGATAAATTTATAGTTTTAGAAAATGAAACCTATGCTCGTCTAACAATAACGACATTTATTCGTCTCTTTTAAATTTGAGATTATCCTTTCTAATTTTATTTTTACAATAAGGTCTTGAACTAACCCACGACTAACTTTTGCTCCTTTTATTGTGCGGTTTAGCGAACCATAACTCGCGTGCGAATGCTACAAGCCTTATTAGTTCTCGAAGTCATCAAAAAATATATTTGTAAGAGCCATCAATTATATTTATCATTCACATGTTATCATAAAAAATAAAATCTGAAAATAAATATAGAAACTTAGACAATAAATTTACTTAAACATGAAATAAATTACGTGTTGTTCAAATGTGAAATAAGCTACAGATCGTTACAATAATTTTGCACGAAATTTAACAATATAAAATATTTTAACAAAAAGTTGATATGAAAGATTTGAACATAATTTGTATTACAGTGTCAAAGAATATTAAAGGGGCAAACACTTACGAAATATGATAACTTTAATGCATTGTAATCATATTAAATTGAACGAGGAAGATAAGTATTACCTCTTGTGAAGAATAATTACAAAGCGTAGAGTATAATAGGAGCCATGAACTCGAACCATGAAGACAATTATATGTGTTTTGTGTTGTGTGTTATGTGCAGATTTTTTTAGTGTGTGTTTGAAGTGTGTGTGAAAAAGAAAATGTAGTCTTCTTTTCTTCTTTTCGGCCCCATGTATGTGTGTATGTATCTGTTGTGTTGTGTATCTTGTTGTGATAATGTGAG
>JAOTQJ010085412.1:0-12334 GCA_025642045.1 Solanum sejunctum
AGACTAATTTAAATATAGTGCCTCCACGAGGCCGATTAAAATGATTTGATTGGGATAGTTTGATTAGATGAATTGTTTTATGAGCATTGAGTTATGGGAGGAGTATCGAGCACCAAAAGAGTAAGAGTTAATCCAACTCATACACATCAAACTACGTCACAAGCGTAGAAGTGGACTAAGTCTTTTGGAGTCGGACAAGTCCTTATCTTGAGGGCCAAGTCAGTTAGAATTGGACAAGTTCTCATTCTATGGATTAAGTTCGTCAAAGTCCGACAGGTCCTCACCTTATTGTCCTTAAACAATAGGACTTAATCAGTTGATTGTCCAGATCTATATTGGTTTTTGGCAAGTACAAAACGATTGTGGCAACATCAGCTTGATTGTTGTACAATCATTGGCTTATAAGTGATTGTTGTCGGACAAGAGAAATTCCCAAAAAGTTTTCAAATCGAGTACTCTGAGTTGAGATGAGATGAGTTGAGATGAGTCCATTTGAGATGAATCTAATTTGACTGATGAGGTTGAGGGGTTAGATGGGTCATTTGTCTACTCTTTATTCTTGCTTTAGATTGACATTTGACATGTTGATTGGTTTCTATATTGAGTTGATTGTTGTTTCTATATTATTCTACTTGTTTTGGTTTTATTAAGCTATTTTACATCTCGTACATTCCACGTGCTGATGTCACTTTGGAGCTGCATCATTTTATGATGTAGATACACGGGATAGAGATCATCAGCATGTGCGTCGTTGAGGATCTTTGGACGTTCAGCGGATTGGTGAGCCTCCCTTACTTCGGAGGATTCATTCACTTTATTTTCATCTTGCTGTAGAGTTAGAATTGTTTTGCTTTATTTTGATTGAGGTAGCCATGGTCTGTCATTGACACCGCCAGATAGTGATAGAGGTTTCATAGACTAGAGTTGGAGGTTGACTTTTAGGATTTGTGAGCTAGTTCTTTCTACTAGCCTTTCGTTTATACTATTATTTTGAGACGAGATAATAGATGTGCTCATTTACATTCTTTTAACTTTCGCTAATTAGTAAAGATTGTTGATTGAATGGATGTGATGAGGTCAAGTGGTTCGCTTGGGGACTAGTAATAGCCTCTAACTATCGGTTACGTCTAGGGTACCCTCTCGGGGCGTGAAAATGTGATTATGGCTGACATGAATTCTAACACTATCCTATGTGTATTGAGTGAGTTTTTTGATTTTAGAAGTTTGAAATTAAGTTGAGAAGTTTGATCAATGTAAACATTCTAGATTAACAATTTTGAAATAGAATTTTGAAAGTTTCATTAGATCCAAAGGATAATTTTTGAGTTAGTTGGTTATTCAGTAAAGTTTTTTTAGATCCAAAAAGTGACTATTAACTTAGTTGAATAGTTGGTATGAATCACATTTGCAGAGAAGGAATTCGCCATTCTTCATAAATATAATAGTGGAACATCTAATTCATTCGCGAAAGAGAGTATGATTGAGTTGTATTGCATTTGCGTTATTTTCTAATAACTTGATTTTGGGAGCTTGGGTTAGTAGTTTGAGAGGTCTCCTCTTTTCGAGATTTGAAAAAATATTTGAATTAGAGAATGATTTTTACTCAGAAATAATGTTCAATTTAAATAAAACTTCAATATAGTTAAGAATACTTCATCTATTCTATTTTAATGTCATATTGTGTTTTCGAAAATTAATTTGATTAATTTTTTAAATTAAATTAATTTAATATTATAAAATAAAAAGTTAGAGCTTCAAAAACTATAAGAAAAATATTATTAATTATAATTTTTTTATAGCAATATAATAAAAAAGATACATCTTAAATGTTAGTCAAAGTCTGCATACTTTGACTCTATAAGTGAAAACTATGACAACTAGAATGAGACAAAAGTATTTAATTACGTTGAAACTAAGAAAACAAAATTTAAACTCAATTTATTTTCATTTGTTTTGAACATTGTATGGTGATAAAGTACACTATCAATATAGAGAACAATAAATTCAAAACTTGATATGCTTGCATTATGTATTATTAGTCAAGTCCGCATATTAAATTAACAACAACAACAACAACAACAACATACCCAGTGATATCCACAAGTGGGGTCTGAGGAGGAAAGATTGTACGCAGACCTTACCGCTACTTCAAAGAAGTAGGGAGGCTGTTTCCTAAAACCCTAAACTCAAAACCTATAAGTAGAAAGACTAGATATATCAAAAAACAGTGAAATGAAAATGTACAGTAAGAAAACAACATGTATGACAAACAATGCATAACACATGACAATAAGTAATTATGATAAACTAACACTTATACGTAAGATAATGCAGAGAGAAAGGAATAGTAATAATAAAAATAATAATAAACGCTAAAAACAATAAGAAAAAGACAATGGAGGGGAGGAATAGGAAGAAGAAGAAGAAGAGCTTAGCATGCTACTCTAATACGCGATCTCCACTCATTAAATAAACATCTCCATCTTAGCCATTTTACCATGGTATATGCAAAGTATAAATATAAGGGCAAATAATTAAGAGAAAACATGTAGTGATTCATTAGACAAATAATACAAGAGTTCCACCATGACCAAATCCATAGTATTTTCAATAGTCATATTTATCGTTCTCGTTCTAAAAGTAAATTGGACCTAGGTTCATATTATCGATGCCTTCCCAAATAATGACGTTCCTTTTTTTGTTCAATGTGAATCTAAAAATGATAAGATCAGAAAAAAAAACCCTAACGTGGTTGAGGATCTCCATATTTTAGTCTGTGGGTATGACATTGATACTACTCGTTACTTTGTTACTATTTGTGGGATTCTAAAAAATAATATTTGATATTTATAACACATATTTTTCCTGGTTGTGGAAAAATAAGTGAAATCTATTATGAATGTTTTTGGAAAGTACAGGGTGATGGATTTTACTTTGGAGGTCATAATTCTCCTAAATCATATTCCAAAAAGTATGATTGGAATGAATAAGACTTTACTATATGCTTTTTAATAAAATAAGATTATGCGTTGTATTAATAAAATAGACATTATAAATTTCTTCAATTTTTCTGCAAGTTTAACCTTATTTAACTTATGTCTAGTTTATGTTGCAGGTAATTTCTATATCTCAGATGGAGTCAAAGATTAACTATTTTTTGGCTTTGAAGTATGATGAAATAAAGCAAAATTACTCTTTAAACTGTCTGCGCTTTTTTCATTTGTAAAGTAGTAGTTAGTCAATGCAACTTTCGACGCTCCTCATGGGTCATTTGGAAACAGCCGCTTTATGTTTTTAAACATAGGAGTTAGGTTGCGCACATCCGACCCCCCCTCACCCCGCAATGAGCGGGAGCCTTTCGAGGCACTGGAGTATGTTGTTGATGATGATGATGATGTATTACTATATTTTGACTTACTACTCCCTCCGTTTCTTTTTAATTGTGCTACTGCACTTGTTGAGAGTCGATTTGATTAACTTTAAAGTCAAATTGCTTATGTTAATTTGATATTTTAAAATAAAAAAAATATTCAAAAATTATACAAAAAATACTATAATAAATTGTGATTTTTTTTATTTTAATATGATAAAAAATATATTTTTAAATTTTTATCAAAATTCATATTATTTGACTCTTAAAAATAATCTAAGAAAACTTAATTAATGGAAGGAGTATTATATTGCTATACAGTAGTTTTCACTAAGTGAAAATGCTTGATTTAAACAATATTTTAGTGCACCCCATTAAGAAGTTTTTCCTCTTAAACTAAGAAAACAACTAAGTTTCAATTCCATTTATTTTCTTTCATTTGACCATTATATGTTGATAAGGTACACTATCAATATAGATAACAACAACAACAATTGATATTAATGTTGCATTATGTATTTATTAGTTTCGTTATTTTTTGTTTGTCATAATTTCTTGTTTAAGAGTTAAACAATATGAATTTTGATTAAAAATTTAAAATGTATTTTATTTTAATTATATTGAAATAAAAAAAGATTATAATTTATAGTATTTTTTATATAGTTTTTTTAAAAAAAAAATATCTAAATTTTTATTTTAATATCAAATTATTATAATCTAATTTAAGTTTAAACATCAGTCAAATTGACTCTTAAAAAATGTAATGTGACAACTAAAAATGAGATAAAACAAAGTACCCTCTCTGATATATGTCACTTTTTATGATTGCATTTGCATTAAAAAAATGTGACTTTACTATGTTGCCCTTATTTAATGTACATTAATTGCTTTTTTTAGCTTTTGGTTGGCCAAATATATATCTTTTCAAAACTCGTTAAGTATTAAGGATAAAATAAAAAGAACAATATCATTTATGCATTTATTTATTGAAATTGACATATATTAAGAATTATTTATTTATAGTAAAAATGACATACAAAAAGAAGCCTAGGGAGTATTTGAGTAGTCCACATTTAAGGTTAGCAAAATCTTTAAATAAACATTTCTATCCTAGCCATTTGACTATGGCATATACAGACAATATATAAGGGCAAACAATTAGAAGAAAATATGTAGTCATTCATTAGACAAAAATATAAGAGTTACACCATGACCAAAACCATAGTACTTTCAGTATTCATATTGATCATTTTTATTCAGGCAGTAAATTCTTCATTTCCAACTGAATATACAATTCACATAATCGATGCTCTCCCAAACAACAATCTTCCTTTTTCTATTCAGTGTGCATCCAAAGATGATAATTTCAAAAAATAATATCTTAAAGTGGGTGATGATTTTTATTTTTTATAACGTGAAAATGACCTTGATAGTATTCGTTACAATTATCACTATTGGTGGGTTTCCAAGAAACAATTTTTTGATATTTTCAACAAAGACATTTCTCATGATTGTGGAAAAATAAGTGAAATCGATTATAAATGTTCTTGGAAAGTACAAGATGATGGATTTTACTTTGGAGATCATGACTATAATGTATAAGATAGTTTTTTAATACAAAAAATCGTTTGTGTTTAATCCAAGTTTTTCTTTTTATTTTCTTTAATAGTCGTGAAGTTATTATTAGTGTAACGTTCTTTCATTGTTTGTGCTTTATTAGAAGATAACTTTTTGGTAGAAGTTAGGAAACAGCCTCTCTACTTCTCTGAAGTAGCGGTAAGGTCTGCGTACAATCTCCCCTCCCCAGACCTCACCTGTGGGATATTACTGGGTATGTTGTTATTGTTGTTGTTGTTTTTGGTAGAAGTCATGGTGGATCTTTTCGAGAGAGATTTTCATCGAGTACTCTCTTTGTTGCAAAATCAACCCTTTATTGGGGTTGGGGAAGAGGTTCATTTCATTCGAGCACGTACTAAAGTTTTGATTAAATTTGAATTACACACTGCAAGATTTATGTAGAGATTTGGATTTCAATGAAATTTTTTTCACACCTAAGACTCATAAAAAAGAATAATCTTAAATCTTACGGAACAGAAATGTATTTATGGTCAACTCTAAACAAAACATTACTCCTAATATCCATGTTTTTTATGGTAAAAGTAAAACTCTTACTTGTTTCAACTACTTGATCGGAATATGATAATAACCACTTTCTTCGTCCATCTTTATCTATCCATTGGACTAAAAAATAGATGACTAACAATACATGTCTATTTTATGAAATTAAAAAATAATTTTAAACTTAGTTTCTAATTTACCATTATTATTTGTTATAGTTATTTTTTTATTATATTTTTCAAGATATTATATTTAATTTATTATATTTAAAGAATGATATGGTAAGATGAATTTTATCATTTACTATTTTTTAATCTTTATATCAAATTAATAGTAGATAATTATTGTTGTACAGAGGGAATATCATTTATCAAGAAGAATACTTAAATAGTTCATTGTCAAATACGTTATTCCCGGTTCACTTTTACTAGTTTATTTGACTTTGTATGTCTTTCAAGAAATAATAATATTTAATAGTATTGTATTATGATATCCAGATTAATTGATGTATATTGTTAGATTTTAAGAAATAAATAATTAATATTGAATGTAAAATAGAAAAAGTAAATCTATTTTTATATGTTAGAAGCAACAAATAAAAATAAAAAAATAAAATAATGAATAAATATAAGTGAATATATATATTGACACTTTGACCTGTGTTTTCAATCCTTGTAGGGTGGGATAAAACTGAAACAAGAAAAATCACACATTTATTAAATATTTTTTCTGTCCAAATTAATTAAATTTTTGAAATTTTTTCAAAATAGTTAAATTATTTAAAGTTCAAGATAAATGTTTAAAAAAAAAATTATATTTGCCTTTTCATGTATTGAAGTTTTATATTTTTAACGAGATGATTATATTACATATTTATTACTTCACAAAGAATAATAGTAAAAAATATAGTGTAAATTTTATCTTTAAATATTTTTATTAATATATGTATATTATTTCATAAATTTAATTAAAATGAGAAAGAGAAAGAGGAAGGAAGTAGCAGACAACCATAAGGAAATTACAAATAAGAAACAATCAATGAGCCTATTTAATTATTAAGTGGTTGCATTTCAATGGTCTATGAACCAACACAATTAAATATGAAACTAACAACTACAAACTCTTAATTGAGTAGACATCTTTATCTTTTGAAAGAAAAGAAAATAGGACTAGACAATTAAGTATGTCCATAAATGATAGAGAAGAATGTACTATTTCATACTAAGGAGGCGTTTAATTATGAAATTTTTTGATAAAATACAAAAGTTGGAGAGATGTCTAACTCTGACATTATATGGATGAATTTTATTTGAAAAAAAAAAAGAATGAAAATTTGCATTAGATTTTGAAATTGAACGCTAAAAAATATGTTTGTCCATAAGATTTCAAAATTTAACTTAATTATAGAATTTTTAAGAATTTTAAAAAATAATAAAAAATATTTTCAAATTACTCATAAAAAATTATTTAGGAAACAATCTCTCTACTTCTCTGAAGTAGCGGTAAGGTCTGCGTACAATCTCCCCTCCCCAGACCCCACTTGTGGGATATTACTGGATATGTTATTGTTGTTGTACTCATAAAAAATTAAAAATGACCAAATAGAATTTTAATCTTCAAATATTATTTTTTATTTTACAATAAACAATAATAATATACTTAATAAAATTTTATAAATAAAATTTAAAAAAAATAAAATATACGCAAATTTTAAGACTGTTATAAAAGTACAGAGGCCAACAAACTTCTGTTTTGCACGTTGCTAGTAACTCATGAACTAAGTCAAAAAGAGGGAGAAGAATTTTCTAAATAGTCTAAAGTAATTTCTAATAATTACCGACAGACTTGACTAGTGCCGTTAGTTTTAATCGCACTATTTATTACTATAAAATAAATTAATTAGGTATAAATATTCGATGCAAATAACATACTTGTCAGAAGTTTTTTTAAAAATTCACTCAAGATTGCAAATAAATCATAATAGATATGAACTCATAAGATTTTTTTAAAAAAATAACCTTGTTCATAATAATTTTATTGAAGAATTTAATTTTATGAATCTTGAAGATAGTTCTTTTTAGTTATTCTTTTTTTGAGATGAAGAGAGAAGAATAACGAGTATAGTTCTTCTGATTTAAAGATTGTTTCTTTTAAAGAATTATGAAGTGTCTTTTCAGTTTAAAAGATATATAAAAAGGTCTATGAGCTTCTTCTTATTTAAATTAATTCCATATTAATAAATATTTATTTATCTCAAGATAAATTAATACTTTATTAGATAAAAGATGGACTTCTTTAAATGACAACATATCTATATACTAATATCTATATGAGTCCATAAAAAAATTACTAATATGGCTCTTGGATTGGTGTTAACTAGAGTCGATATTTAGGAACTTGTGACTTTTATGGTTTCTGTTATGTATTGATTTCTACCATATCTAAGATATTTTGAATTTTGATTGATCGTTATTAAAATATTTTTTAAAATATTAAAAAAAAAAGACAGCAACATTTTTGTTACTCTTGGATCACATTGAACTAGGTAAAACACTCAGGGGTCGTTTGGTACAAAAATAAATAATGAAGGGATTAGTAATGCAGGGATTGATAATGCAACGATTGGTTATGTAGAGATTAGTAATGCTATAATTATTTTTTATCCTATATTTAATTTATTGTTTTCTATTTAATTTTATGCATGATTTAAAATTATATAAAAAGTTTTTTCCAATTATGCCCTTGAATTATTATGAAATTTTCTATTTCATGTAATTAGATCAATGTTGACATCCCGAAGGTGCAACGTCGCAGCAACTCGATAAAAATAATAAAATAAAAGGATATGAATAATAGGAAAAATTATTTAATTTTGGAAAAAATAATTTGATTTTAGGAGTCGCCACCTAATTTTAAGGATAATCAGAAAACCAATTAATTATTTACAAAAATAGTCTGCAAACCAAAAATTCCAAGTAAGGGATTCAAGTTATTCCGAAGGGAAGGTATTAGCAAGCACCCTTCAGAATCCACAATTGTGGGTCCCGACTGAATTCATTTTATTTCAAATTGAGGAGGAGATACACAATATAACACTAGTACAATAACCATGAAATAAACACACAAAAAATGCTATACACAATAATAAATAAATAAATAAATAATAACTACAGTTAAGATATGATGAAAACTTACATACATGATCTTTCATGTGATAACTTAATTGATTCATCCTTTCATCACATGCCTAAAAAGTATAGACAAAAAAAATAATATAATTTGAGTTTGGGAACAACAATAAAATAATATAGTGATGGAAACAATAATAAATAATAAAGTAATGGGAATAATAATAAAATAATATTGTGTCATAATCTAAATTTATCTAAATAATATAACACAATAAAATTGTTCTTTCGACAAATAATATACAAACTTAAACTAAAATTTTACAAACAATGATCATGGATTTAAATTAAAGTTTTTGAATATTAAAGTATTAAGAATTATCTATCTAAACAAAAAAATTTATGTATCACTTTAATAATCACACAAACAAGTAAATTATAAACTAATGATGATTCACTAACAAGGCGAAGCAATAAAATGATAAAATATAATGAAAAATATATACAAACATAAATTAAACTTGTTTCGTCTTTTTTTTTAATAGGGAAGCCTCGAAATCCGACGGATAGATTTTTCCTCGGCCAAGTTTAACAAATAACGAACTTGAATTAGAAACTTAAATTTTGAATTTTAATATATAACAAATATAAACATAAATTAAACTTGTTTAGTCTTTTTTGAACGGGGAGCCCTCAAAATCCGACGGATAGATTCGTCATTGGCCAGGTTTAAGATAATGAGACAGTGAAAATAAACTAAATCTTTTGAATTTTAAAATACAACAAATATACATCTAAACTAAAATTTTTCGTGGGGAGACCTCGAAATTCGACGGATAAATTTGTCATTGGCCAAGTGTAACAATAATATGTATGAGTTAAAGCTGTTAAGCTTTGAAATAAAACAAATATCAATCCAACAAACTTGACACTTTTTAATACTTTCAAGACACCACAAAAACAAAGTTCACATTTTCAGAGCAAGAGAACTAATCTTGAGCTACCAAAGCAATGTGTGTATAATATGTAAGATTCATTAAACGAGTTTCCAATAACAGGATGAAACATCATAAACAGCAAGCTAAAGAATGCAAAAAAGAAAAAAGAAAAGAAAAAAGAAAAATCAGCCCACAAAATTACACAGCAAGAAAAAGTTGACAATTTTAGCATATGATGCACAAAAAAGTTATAATCTTTTAGGAGCAATTAACTGCCAGATATAATCAAGAACTCATAAAACTAGTTTCCCCATGACACATACACACACACAAAAAAAAAGTTCATATTTAGCATAAGATACACAAAAAAGTTCAAACTAGTTTCTAAATAACAGCATAAAACACAACCCCATGATACACAAATACAAAAAAAAAGTTGACATTTTTAGCACAAATACAACATTAAAATTTTTAGAGAAAAAAAATGAAATGAACTAACCTGAGATACCAGCAGTACAGTATACAAGGGCATACTGCTGAAGCAAATATGAATATGACTTATGCTACAAACAAGAAAGAAAGAAAAAGACAGAGAAAATCAAAAAGTGAGAACCTCATTGGCAATTAGATTATTAAACACGGGGTCATTGTTTGCTCAATACTTTGAGCAAGCAGAGAACCTGAAAACCACACAGAAGATATTTAGAAAACATAACCATGTCAGGACCACAAGAAATAAGCTAACAGTTTACTGAAATTGTATTGAAATGGATATAAAGAGTGAGCCTTGGTACATCAGTGAATCAAGTGAAAATAGCACCAACTGCACCAGTTCAACTGAAAATTATACATTGCAGCAACCTGGTCCTAATCTCTTTGAACTCGCTTCATAATCAATCCAAGATTGCATATCTGCTTAAGCTACCCCAAGAAACCAACATTAAATATACGACTGCTAGAGCATGATACCACCATTTCAAAGCATTATTAACCAGAAAAGTTTCAGACAAAACGTTAAGGAAAGAAGCAGGAAATTAAATCAACCAGGTCTCTGCAGTTTAAAGCTTAAATCCAGATATCATAACATTCCAACAAACGACATCTCTCTTCAGCATTTCATCGAACACCTTCTCTGCTATATCCAAACAACCACATTTTGCATACATAATTTAACACCAATGGACATTTTCATCTTCTCAACATACCTACGAGCCTAAACGGAAAGAACACCAACAAGAATAGCCTCATCTGGTTAGACCCCCAAAGTCCTCTATCCTTCACAAAACATTCTTCAAAAATCAATTGCTTTTGCATACCCAGAAATCAAAACAGTCCAAGATACAACACAATTACAAGGAATCTCATTAAAGACAGATTTTGCATATGATATAGGGATCAGCAACTGGTTCCAAAATCCGAAAAATGATCACGATCCTACGTACAGCGATCTGCGAGAATAGAGCGGTAACGTACCTGACAAGGAGGCAGGTTTGAGGCTGACGATGCAGCTGATTTTGGGCCTGTGTTTCCGGCTACTCTTGGTCGGAGTGAGAGGGAATGAAGGAGAGGGCAAGGCGATGGGCAGAGGGAGATGCTTGTTCAGCTTCTTACTGTCACCTGGCATGTTAATATAAATCACACACGTCACAGAAGCCACGATCAGCATGCTCTTCTTGTCAAAAAGCCAGCACGCTCTGATTATCAAAAAGCAACATCAGCATGCTTTGCAAATTAGGCATCTTACCCCTTTTTTTAATTTATTTTATTATTTTTATTTTTTATTTTTATTTTATTTATTTACTGTTTAGAAATATACAAATACTTGAATTAAAATAAATATAAATAAAACATCTATTTTAATTAAATGTCACTCTAAAATGAGCTATAGGCCGGACAAAATTGAATATCAATAATCAAAGTAAAATTTTTTTTGTAACTTTTAACTATTTAGAAAAATAATAATTTGCCATTATGTTTGCTATTTGTTGACACCCAAATTTTATCCTCCACGGTGTCGAATTAATTATCGAGTCTTTATTTTATTTTTAACATTTTTTTAACCATTATTTTTTTAAAAAAAATAAATAAATAATTAAGACGGGCGCGTGTGATACAGGCGCCCCCAATTTCCATTTTATATCATCTTCTTCTTCTCTTCTTCATTTGAAGAGAAACCAAAACCCTAAAGCCAAAACCAGCCGCCGCACCCTTCCCCTTTTCCCCAACGCAGCCCGACCAACAAACAACAATCTCCCCATTTTCCTCAACATTCAACCCTAATATCTTTCCTTTTGTCAATCTTTAGAAATTTGTTCCGCAAATGATGGATAAAGGTGGAGGCGCATTGTTTGAAATGGAAAAAGACCGAAGCCAACTTGGTTCTTCATGGTTTCTCTGCCCTAATTTTAGGGCTATATAATCCCTCCTCTTTCGTTTTCGAAGGAGAAGAGGACGGAACAGGGAGAACAAAACCGAAAAAAAAATCGTCGATTAGTACAACTACTCGGCATTTCGACAGGTGTTTATTGTTGATTTTCCCTTCAATCTCATTTTCTGAAAAACCCGTCGATTTTTCAAAAATTGTTGGGATTACCGACTGTTGATCGATTTGAACAAGCAGATTCGAAGTGATAAGTGCAACCTGGTCAAGCTCGTCGTCTCAGTTCGTTGCACCAAAAAAGGTAATATCTTTATCTAGTTTTGCCTCTAAGTCTGTTTAGTTTTTGAGATTGACTGAATGAAGCTGTGTTAAAGTGTTATGCCTACGTTTAGTTTGCTCT
>JAOTQJ010085432.1:0-12329 GCA_025642045.1 Solanum sejunctum
GCATTGAAATCGATTTTTATTGACCAATCAGAATTGTCTTCCAGGATCTATAATTGTCTCAAAAGGTCCAATATATAATTTAAGGTTGGAGGAAAATCTTAAACAAATATTTTTCCGTAGTATTTGAAGGAAAGTTATTCTTTTAAATTTGAAAAAATTCAAAATATGTTAAGCCAATTAAATATGAGGAAACTGAAATACATTTTTCTAAAAAAAAATTCCTTCCTAACAAACACACTCCATATCAAATTGGTTTTTCTTTAACCACAGGTAAACATTTTAGTTATGTCGTGATTGTTCTCTTCATTGAGAAATATAAAGAGGAGATCTAAAATAGCTGCTACAACAATTGTAGTAATGTTATTAAATTAGCAATTTAGTTTGGTTGAATCACTAACCAAATCAACTGTGATAATGATACACTGCCTACTACTATCTAATTTTTTTCCATTTAAAGTTTAAAAGATTGCAATCACTTACATGTGGGTTTATCTCTTATCTCTGAGGTGAAACAAGTGAATCACTTAATTTATCTGTGTCTAATCTTTATATTTACACTACTTTAATTTCAATTCGAACTTCTTTAGTTGATGATTGGTGTTTACTTAATTTTTTAAAGTATTTCAACATGTCTTTTTATTATGTATTTCTGGAATATTAGTTTGGGGACTATAGCTCTAACACGTGTTTGAAAATGCATTAGTGTGTGTATTAGTTCTTCAATGTGTTGCACATGTATATTATCAAAATCCTCTGTTATTATCTATTTTTCACATGTAACAAAATTACGTCCATTGCATAACTGTGAAGGTTGTTGTAGTGCTACACGGATTTCGAATGCTTCGCTGATAAGAGTTTGCAATATAGGGGAATTAACTATTGCACAAAAGTTGCAGCATTATTTGAGCTCTTTATTTCAACTATATTCAATTTTAATTATTCACTGATGAACAGTTATGCACTTGCTTGGACTCAACTAGAATAACAACTTAATTGCCTTGTTGTTGCCGCCTTTGAGCTCTTTGTTTCAAGTGTATTGGTATGATTTTCGATGAACAGTTGTGCAATTGTTTGTTTTGAGCCAAAACAACTATCTTGTTAGGTCTAGTATGAATGCAATGGATTACTTTCTTCCTTCACTTTTAAAACTTTAACATGATAAGAAATAATAATGAGTCTATTTTACAATATTCATATTAATTGATGCATAGTTTTACATCTTAAAAATAACTTTATAAATAAATAATTAATGTTTAGAATAAAATAGGAAAAAGTAGTTATTTTTAAAAATATATATATATTTTAACATAATGGATAAATAAAATGAATGAGTAAGTAATAAAGTAAATTCAAAATAAATAAGAAAAGGAAAACATATTCATAAATTGCATACGCTAAATGTGATCATTCCTTCGTATTCAACACTTTCTCTTTAGGTATCAAAGCAGTTATATCATCACCATATACGACCTTTAAAAAAAAATTAAAATTGAAGGTCAGAAAAGAGAAATGGGAGAGGGAAATAATAGGCAGAGAATCAAATTCTTACAAATAAAGTGATATTATAGTCAATCAACTGAGCTACAAAAAACAACTGATAACATAAAACTTGTATCTCACAAATTTTCTTTTTAAATAAAACTTTTAAAGTCCTTAATTATATTGTAGCCTGGAAATGCTGTCAAGTTAGAAGATGAGTAGATTTATAAATCAGATTAGTCAAATATGAAAAAAAAATTATGCTTTTTCTTTTTGGAATGCCCAATTACAATAAGAAAGTCCAAATATGAAAAAATTATGTTTTTCTTAATGAAATACTCAATTACAATAAGAAAGTCAGGCAAACACCTAACACTTAAGTGGGTCATACCCACAAGGCCACAACTTAAGATTGGAGGTGAAAGATACTTACCATCCGAATAATCTCTCTTATTTGAACAAAAATTTTTTTTTTTTTAAAAAGTAGGCTTAGGAAAAGGAAATAGAATAGGGAATTATAAGATGGGATTCGAACCCTAATCATCAAGATAAAAAGTTTAATACTTAATCAATTGAACTATTAAGATTTCCTCTGATAAACTCTGATCACTCTCCTTGCGACTTCTTTTTTTCAAAGCAATAAACCCCTGATTGATCTGGTCCATTTTAATTTACCAAGGTAGTCCATTATGTAAAAATATTGACATATTATTTAAGATCATTAAGTTTATATTAAAGATCAAAGTCTCTTAAAAACATGGACCTTGTGTAACGCAAGCAATCAAATTTAAAACTTGCTTATATGAATTAAATTGCGGTGTTGTGTCTGTGAATGTTATATAGTTAGTAGTTTAATTACATAGTTAATTAGGGAGTTAATTATTAGAGATAATTATGTGTAGATTTGTTATGAAGCCAACCCTCATTAGCTAGCTTATAACTAGATATCATAGCTTTACATGATATCCAAGTTGGGTCCATTCTCAATTTAAGCTCTCGATCCACGCTTCAGTTGGGCTTAGGTATGGAGAAGGCTACTAGAATGGTTAAAGCTCCAGATTAACTAAGGAATGAACTGATGATTTGAATCTAATTGAAGAGAAACACAATTAGGAACAAATGTAGTGACATTGGAGAAGAAGATTGAGAATGAAGAAGAGAATCGAAAGAGATTGAGAGGAAAGAATTTTGGAATTTTTCTTATTCCTCAAGTCTGAATGTATGAAGCACTGTAGAAGTACTTATATATGCACTTTTATGTACAGTGTAAATGTACATGTATGAATGTGTACATATAATATGTACTCTAATCTATGGGATTAATTCTCAATAACTGATGAACTCCCTAACTAACTAACTTCAACCAATTAACTAACTCCAACTATACTAACAACATCAACTAATCTCAATACTCCCCCTCAAGCTGGACTCATTGAAGAGATTCAATAGTCCAAGCTTGCCTTGTAGGAATTCATGTTGTGTCCTGCTCAAGGCCTTGGTGAGAAGGTCTGCCTGTTGGTATTTTATGTGGACATAAATTGTCTTGATGAGCCCCTTTTGAATCTTCTCTCAGATGAAGTGATAAAGAATCTCTATGTGTTTAGTGGGCTCATGAAAGACTGGATTAGCAGCAATTTGCAGTGCAAATTTGTTGTCACAATGTATAAGAGCTGGTTCACTCAACTTCACCCCTAATTCCTTGAACAGATTTGTAACCCAAACAACCCCAGCTATCAATGCAGCCAAGATCCTATACTCTGCTTCTGTGGAGCACCTGGAGATTATGGGCTGCTTCTTGGACTTAAAAGAATGATAGAATCACCAAACTTTAGGACAAAATCAATGACTGATCTTCTTGTGCTTGGGCAGGTAGCCGAATCTACATCACAGTAGCCTGTCAGCTGTGGATGCTGAGTAGAACTCATTAGTAATCCCTTTCCAGGTTCCAATTTGATGTATTTAATCACCTTGAAGGCAGCCTTCTAATGTGATAGCTTGGGTTTATTCATGAATTGACTTAGCAATTAGACTGTAAATGCTATATCTGGTCTTGTGATAGTGAGATAGAGCAGCTTTCCAACAAGTCTTTGGTACTTTGGAATGTCTTCAAATAAAGGCTCTAGATCAAACTCAACATTAGTGATCCTTTGATTGTACTCCAATGGTGTCATGATAGGCTTAGTATTCCCTATCCCTGTTTCAGCTATCAGTTCAAGAGCATATTTTCTCTGGTTCATTACAATACTTGCATCAGATCTCAAGAACTCAATACCTAGAAAGTATTTGAGCTCACCCAAATTCTTGATCTTGAAATGATGGTGCAACACCTGCTTGGTATCCTCTATCAATATAGCATCATTTCCTGTTATCAGAAGATCATCCACATATACTAGAACTATCCCCAGTCCATTACCCTTCTTCTTTGTGAATAAGGAGTAATCTAGGTGACTTTGGCAGTAGCCTGAGCCCAATAGAGCTTCAGTCAGCTTGGTATTCCACTGCTTTGATGCTTGCTTAAGTCCATATAGGGACTTTACCAGTTTGCAAACAAAGTTTTTGTCTTTCTCTACACTGTAAAACCCCTTTGACAGTTCCATATATACCTTCTCAAGCAAATCTCCTTGCAGGAAAGCATTAAGAACATCCATTTGAAAGTTGTTCCAATGTTGACTAGCAAGTACTGTTATGGTGGACCTCACTGTTGTCATCTTCACTACTGGAGAAATATTTCTTGGTAGTCAATTCCCTCAGTCTGGTTGTATCCCTTTGCTATTAATCTGGCTTTGAATCTGTCTACCTCACCATTAGCTTTATACTTGATTTTGAACTCCCACTTACATCCTACAATATTTTTTCCTTTAGGTAATTTCACTATCTCCCAGGTTTCATTGTCCTCCAAGGCTTGTACCTCTTGCTACATAACATGTATCCACCTGTTATCGTTGCTTGCTTCTCAAAAGTCTTTGGCTCAACTTCTTTAGAAAACATAAACAAATAGGCCTTATACTTGGATGACAGATTATCATAAGAGACATAGTTGGTTTGAGAATGTTGATGAGTTCCACTTGGAGTTACATAATCTTTCATCCAGATGGGAGGATGATGACCTTTGCTAGACCTCCTGCATATAACTTCTGTACTTCTAGGTGTTGGATCAACTATGGTACTGATAACTTTAGGCTGAGTTGTATCATACACAACTTCTGATTCTGGTAGAGTATCATCATCCAGGTGCATGTCAGTTATAGTGATAGGTGCAGATGATTTTGTGTCTTCATTACATACAGAAAAATCACCTGAGATTATAATCGACTCAGTGGGAAATAATGGTTCTTGTTTGCTAGATACCTTCCTGAAAGGAAAGACATTTTCCCTGAAGATGGCATCTCTATTAATGAGAATCTTCCTTTGGGACAAGCTGTATAGGAGATAACCTTTTTTGGTGGTTGAGTACCCTATCAATACAAAAGCCTCAGCCCTGGGAGAGAACTTATCCTGTCTAACTACCTTGGCTGCATTGCACAGGCAGCCTATAGTCTTCAAGTGATCAATACTTGGCTTGTGTCCATGAAATTGCTCATATGTAGATTTTCCTTGCAAAACTGAAGTAGGCAGCCTGTTTATCAAGTAAATAGCAGACAAAACACACTCTCCCCAAAATTTAATAGGAATATTACCTTGGAACCTGATTGGCCTAGCAACCTCAAGTATGTGCCTGTGTTTCCTTTCAATCACTCTATTTTGCTGTGGAGTATATGGGCAGCTACTCTCATGAATAATACCAAAGAATTTCAGCATATCACAACATTCATTGTTAAAAAATTTAGTGCCATTATCTGTTCTTATCTTCTTAACATGTCTGCTAAATTGAGTTTTTACTAACAGTAGAAAAGACTTCAATACTGAAAATGCATCACTTTAAGTTTTAACAAATACAACCAACATATTCTTGAGTAATCATCAACTATGGTTAAGAAAAATCTAAAGCCATTATGAGTAGTAGTTTTATAAGGTCCCGTATATCCATATGAATTAGATAAAAAACAACTTGTGTAGACAAACTCAAATGAAAGGGCACCCTGGTCTGCTTAGCAAGTGGGTAGACAAGACAATTATTACATTCATTATTCCCACTGAAGTTGGTATCCATGTGCAGCTGCTGCAACACCTTTGTAGAAGGATGACCCAATCTCCTATGCCACAACAACCTGTCTATATCAGAATGTTGTGTCATCAATGCCTTTTGAGCTTCCCTACTCTCTTCACATTGCAGACCATCAGGAAAGTAGTATAGCCCTCTAATATCTCTACCAATCCCCTTCACCTTTCCACTTGAGAGGTCATGGAGCATAAAGAATTCAGGAAAAAAATTAACTGAGCAATGTAATTGTCTTGTTATTTTAGACACTGAAAGTAAATTATGCTTGAATGCAGGTACCACCAATACATCTCTCAAGATATTTCCATCAGTTGTACTACAACAGCCAGTGTGTGATATTTGTGCAGCCTCACCATTAGGCAAATGCACTAACTTATTGACACAACTAGATGCATAATCAAGTTTGCTCAGATTGTATGTCATATGGCATGTGGCACCTGAATTAACTATCCAATGTTTCTTTCCTTTCTCACCTTTAGTCTGTGTATTATTATCAATTGCAGACACAGCATTTATGATGGTTATTATACCTGCCATGTTGGCCATGTTGTTAAGTCCCTTTCTTGAGCTTGAACCTGCATCTTGCTTCTCCAACATATGCAAGATTCTATTATACTAGCTCAGAGTGAAAGTGGGCTATGTGTAAGACTCAATGTCCTTTCCCTATACCATAGGAGCAATAGGAGCAAATTCATCAAGTGGCTTCATCTCATCCTTAGTAGCAGTCACATAATTCACTGCATTAGTATTCCTCTGTGCTCTGTTGTTTTGCTACATCCCTGACCTCTTCTTGAATTTCCAATCATTTGGATAACCAACAAGGTTATAGCAGACATCCCTAGTATGTCCATGTATTTTACAGTGATCACAGATCACATTCCAATTTCTCCTCTGCCTATGATTGTTACTGAATTGGCATGTGTTGTTGCCTCCTCCTGTATAATATGTTTCTTTTCCAGCACTTCCAGCATATAGTGCCATCGATTCATTTATCTCTCCACTTACTTTGGATCCAGCAGTGACACGTTGGCTCTCATCAGAAATAACCATTACATAAGCTCTACTTACATTGGGAAGGGGATTCATCATGAGAATTTGGCTTCGAGCATGACTATATACTTCATTTAACCCCATCAGAAAAGCAAACAGTTGTAAATACTGAATATGATCAACATACACTCTAGATTTGTCATAATTGCAGGTAGGTGGAGGGACTAGAGCATCAAACTCATCCCACAACAGTCTCATCTTAGTGAAGTAGGCTGAAACTGTCATGTTACCTTGATTTAATGTGCAAATCTCTCGATGAAGATGATAGCTCCTAGAACCATCAACCTTATCAAATCTCTCACTTAAATCAGCCCAAACCATTGCGGCATCTGAAGCATACACAATCCCACTTAACAATTCCTTTGACACTGTGTTCATAATCTAAGCCAACACAAATGCATTACACTTCTCCCATTGTTCCTCCAACTCGGATTTGTAGTCTGTTTTCTTGCATGTACCAAGAACAAACCCTAATTTGCTCTTCGCACGCAATATGATTAGCATTGACCTACTCCAGAGTGAATAATTCTTACCTCTTGTGAGTTGAACAAAGGTCAAAATGCTGCCTGGAGTGTATGGGGGATGAAGATATAAAGGGTGATTGTGGTTCTTCAAGATATGATCTAAAGTATCAGCTGAAGCTTGAGCTGCAGCAGCGTTTGCAATCGTCATTGCTTCCATCGCCTTCGAGCTTCGTTAATGGCTGCCTTTGTGACCTAGAAGGGCTTTATCGAGTTCACAGCTCTGATACCATGAAGATAAACACAATTAGGAACAAATACAGTAAGATTGGAGAAGAAGATTGAGAATGAAGAAGAGAATCGAAAAGATTGAGAGGAAAGAATGTGGGGATTTTTCTTATTCCTCAAGTCTCAATGTATGAAGCACTGTAAAAGTGCTTATATATGCACTTTTCTGCACAGTGTAAATATACATGTATGTACAAATATGAATGTGTACATGTATGTATATACAATACAATATGTACTCTACTCTATGGGATTAATTTCCAATAACTAATTAACTCCCTAACTAACTAACTTTAACCAATTAACTAACCCCAACTATACTAACAACATCAACAAATCTCATTAGTTTCTTCCTTCTTCTCCTTAAATAGATTCTCTGGAGTGATAATAAAACCATTGCCTTGGCCGTTGATGCCATGGTCATCACAGCCCTCCAATTATCAATTAATGAGACTCTTCCTCCATTCTTAGCATACACCAATAACATGTCTATATATTGTGTATAATATAATTGCATTAAAAATTATTTTTATTATATATTTACTACATGCATTAACATTCCTATAATATGTACATTATATTAAATTTAAAATGTTGTAATTGTTATTTAATTTTTCTCTTATTTATCGTGCTAAAATATATTATTGTATTAAAAAAATTATAGTTATATATTTAGCGCATGCATTCAAACATGCTTATAATATGTATAATTTATTATATTAAAAATGTATTATAATTGTCATTTACGTTTATATATTTTTTATTGATGAAGCAAAAAAATATTATACCTAAATTTCAAACATTCAATTTAGAGTAGCTTATATATCAATATATTACAATTATGTCAGAAATGCATTATATATTTGTTTACATAAAATAATTACCTAATTTAAAGAGTAGTAAAAATATCATTTGTTCAATAAAAAATTAAATTTTAAATTAGAATAATTAATTACGTATTATTTTTAAAAGAGAGGAAAAGTGAAAAGTGAAAAGAAAAAAAGAAACGTCCAGCTTAACCAAAAAGAAAAAAAAGAGAGCCATACAATACAAAATAGAAAAGAGAAAAATGAGAAATATTTTCTTATTTAATTGAGTTTAATATGAAAAATAAAAGTTATAATTTTTTTTTTATTTTTCACTAATTAATATTTTAACAACTAGTAAAATATTTTTAATTAATATTTTAATAATAAATAATTTACTAAACATGTCTAATTTAAATTTTAGAAAAGAAGTTAAAATTAAAGTCAAAATTTCATAAAAAAGTTTATATCTTTAATTTTTATAATTATAACCCCCCCCCCCCCCCACCCCCCCTCCAAAAAAGAAAAAAAAAAAACCACTCATAGCTCTATACCTGCATCATACCCATCCTGTGCCACCTTATTACTATCTCTAGTTAAACAAATATCAAACTCGATCTCTTGTGATAGGTAGGAAGATAATACTTATCAATTATCACTATACCGCAATGTCTTGTTTAGGTAACGTCAATTACTGAAATTTATTAGAACGTGATATTTCCTTAAGCATCCAGCATGGCTGTTTCCAAATTAACTTCCTTCAGATTTTCTTAGTTTCATTTTAATTTTCTCCAATTTCTAACATGTAATAATCGGCAAACGCAGCCATTAAAGTTTGAAGGATTGAGGACTGAGAAAATAAATCTTAATTTTCAGTTCGCGTGTTGTATACTTTAATCATTTGGATAAGAATGCATGCATTTAAAAAAAACTTTATGATATATATAAGGAGATAAATAATTTGAGACCTGATTAATGATTACTATATTTTTAATATGGGATTATAATCGATATTCAGCGTGTAGAATTAATTTATATGTACAAATTATAAAAAGAAATGTGGCTCTAATGTATGACTTCTTCTAACTTAGACTTCCAGCTCAATTTTTAAGTTTTTTAGTGCTGAAAATTAAAATCATTATCCCTTATTATTTTTTACAAAAATATGAATTCAAACTTATTATTCATTATAATTTTAATGAATTGTTAAAGATGAATTTATAAAATTAGATTTAATCAGATGAATACCGTATCTTAATAATTTATTTTAATTAAACTAAAAATCTTAGCAATGTGAAACAACCACCAAGGAAACATTTAAAATACTGCATCTAGAAGTTTAATTTACATACCTATAAAAAGGATTGAATGATTTGAATACTAATATTTGTTTTCAACACTGTTTTTCATGTGCAATTAGTTGCTTTCCTTCATCAAGAGATTTCAAAATGTATAGTATATTGCTAATTACTTCATACAATAATATAATTAGAGAGCACTTGGTGCATTGATAAGGTCTTAATTTATTCAGTATAATATACATAGATTTTTTTTCATGGTTAATTATTTCTTTTCTATAAACAAGTATATATTTTGTCAAAATGAAGTATGAAATTTGAAGCAGCTATCTTCTGGAGCATGAAAGATTAAATAATGTAATTAAACCAATTGTTAAAAAAATTTCCCGTTATTAAATCATCAGCACAAGGCAGAGTTCACGTTGTTGAAAATTCCTTCAAGCGAATAGAAAATTATTAATTTATTTCAGTGCTTTGATATGATATAACTCTTTTCACACTAATTAAGTTGAATAACATATTTAGTGTAATTTCACAAGTGAGGTTTGAGAAAGGTGGTGTGTACGAAAGTACTTCTATCTAATAAAAAAAGGTTGAATTTAAAGTCACTAGTCAGTCTAACTGCACGAGTGAAAGGCGAAAATGAAAATTACGTGCAACTAGGTGTAACATGTCAAAGGTCACGAAGTCATTATAAAGGTCCAAGGTATAGAAGTTGAGCAAATTTTCTACGAGAGCAGCATTGTCCATGAGAAAAATCTTCCTTTCTTCTCAAAATTTCTTACCCATATCTTACCATTTCTTTAGAATTGTCTGCTCGTAATTAGCTAGCACGATGGAAGTGTTTGATTATAGCATGACATGCTGCTTCAACAGCTTGATATGAAGGACGATCAACTCTATAACTGTGAGTTCCATATGAATCTCAACAGTAGATAGTTGATCGCCACCTCCTTATCCTGGAGGCTCTCCAGCTACAAATCATGGAATGACAATTCGACCCCGTCCTTGGCCTCTAGGAGTGGTGAGCAGCACAGAACTTATTTCAATCAAATGTTATAGTATTAGGTAGGAGGCTTTCCTTTGCTATAGAAATCATTTTCAATAGACCCTCAGCTCAGGTAAAAAATCTAGCAACAATCAAATATATAAATAAATACAATAATGAAAAAGCCATATCAAAACAAATGAACACTTATTAGATTTAACTAACTGGAAAATGAACTCACCTTAATCCCTCAAAAATGTCGGGCAAATATTTGATAAAATTATTATTATAAGACACACGATATACAAATTGTTATAGTTTATATTGTATGGATGTAGCCAACGGGACCCAAATTGTTGCGTTCCTAAACGGACCCAAATTGCAATAGTTTATATTTTTATCGGATTTTTTCAAAGGACCCAAATCGGTATCGTAATACAATCATTAAATGCTAGTTTTCTAATTATTCTCTTCAACGAAGTAGATTATCTATAGCAATCACGATTTAAATTATTGGTGGTCGGAAATCTTCATGTGTCACGATCTAAAAATGTTTTAATGATGTTGAGATAATTAACCAAGAGCTGTCCGGATAGTAAGTTTTTCTCATTTTCAAACATGACATTATGAATTCACGTCACCAATGAAATTAAAACGACAGAAGTCCTAAGAAGGAGTGATAACCAAATAAAACGAGTCATTTCTAGATGATTTAGAATAGGTCTGTTAGTATTGGGGAAAACCAGTTTTTGTGAAGGACTAGTGTCTTGAATTGAAGATAGAATAAAAGGATAGATACGTTATATATATATATATATGTGTCCTTACAAAATTAATAAATTACAGAAGAATATTAGTTAGAACTTATAATTGTGTATTCTTAGATAAAGTATTTATTGGACATTGTACTTAAGGCCTCGAATGGAGCTTCCTATCACCTTAAATAGTAGTCTTCACATACTTGTAAAGGCTTAGATTTTGAATAATACAAAAAATAATGTACTCTTATTCTAGAGTATGGGAGGATCGTTAATAACCGTGAGTAAAAATCTACAATCATTTAACAAGCATGAATAAGATCAATTTTGCAAATGTGAAGAGATTAGATTGGTTAGTATTTAGGAATCTGATTCTACTATCAGTAGATAATGATTCTTGGCAATTTATAAAAGAATAATATTACTAGATAATTTTAACGCAAAAAAGAAAAAACATCTAGAAAAAAGGATCATAGTGTGAATTTAACTTTTATATACTAATATTACAAAAATAATTTTATATTTTTATAATTTACTAAGAAGAAAATTAAGGGTCGTGTATCATGATTTTGAAAAAAAAAATATTTGATTGTGATCACTTTGAACATGTTATTTTGATGATCTGTCCTAATTGATATGAACTACGAGATCACTTTGATTCAATCATACATCTTGAAATCAACTTAAACATTTCTTTTTTTTTCCAACTCATTTATTTTATTTAATTAATATCTAATTTATTTTTCTAACTTGACTAGGTGGAATATCTGTTAGACCCCGTAATTAACTAAATGGACGTTAATTGCTCATTCGAGAAAAAATGTGGTGATTGAAGTGTATTTTAAATTTTTCTAACTTGTGGTGCGGGAATGTGGGATTAAGCGAATTTTCGCGGGTAAAAATTTAGTTGAAGTCGGGAGTCCTTAATTGGATTAAAATAGGAAAGTTTGGAGACCTAATTGGTTAATAGGCTAACTAGGAGCCCTTATGTTGCAATTTTAAAAAGTTGGGAGTCTATATATACCCTCTCTTGTTCAAGACC
>JAOTQJ010085473.1:0-12328 GCA_025642045.1 Solanum sejunctum
ATATGCTCCTCCCTACTATGTGAATAGATCAAAATATCATCAATGAAAACCACAACAAAGGAATCAAGGTAGGGTTTGAAGACCATATTCATTAGGTCCATAAAGATGGCCAGTGTATTAGTCAACTCAAAGGACATCACCACAAATTCAAAGTGCCCATATCAAGTTCATAAGGCCATCTTGGGAATATCACACTCCCTCACCCTCACTTGATGGTACCCAGACCAAAAATCAATCTTAGACAAAAAGCTAGCCCTTGCAATTAGTCAAACAAGTCATCAATCCTTGGAAGAGGATATTTATTCTTTATAGTAACCCTATTAAGTTGTCGGTAGTCAATGCACATTCTGAGTGACTCATCTTTCTTCTTTACAAACAATATTGGTGCACCCCAAGGGGATTGACTAGGTCTAATAAATCCCTTTTCCAACAAATCTTTCAATTGCTCTTTTTAACTTCTTCAACTCCGCTGGCACCATATGGTAAGGGGGTATAGGGATAGGTTGAGTGTCGGAAAGGAGGTCTATGCTAAAATCTATCTCCCTTTCAGGAGGGACACCGGGAAGTTCATTTGGTAAGACATCAAGAAACTCATTTACAACCAGGACCGACTCAATGAAAGTGACCTTGGAATCCACATCTTTAACCCTTACAAGATGATATAAACACCCCTTGGAAATTAACCTATGGGCTTTAATGTATGAGATGAACCTACCCCTTACCACCACATCATGATTTTCCCACTCAAGGACAAGTTCATTTGGAAATTGAAACTTGACCCTATAGATTCTACAATCAATAGAAGCATGGTATGCATGTAACCAATCCACCCCAAGATTAACATCAAAATCAACCATATTTAATTCAACAAGATCACAAGGTAAGATTTTATGCAAGATGCAAACTAGATAATTCCTATACACCTTCCTAGTAACAATAGATACACCCAAAGGAGTAGACACCTCATATGACTCATGCAATAACTCCGACTCAACATGGAACCTTTTAGCAATAAAGGGGGTAACAAAGAAAAGGGTGGCACCCAGATCAATCAAAGCATATACATCAAAATCAAAGATTTTCAACATACCAGTAACAACATAATAGACCTCACCAACCCCTTGACTTCCATGTAGAGCATAAAATCAGTTGTACCTTAGGGCTCCACCTTGAGGACCACCTCTACCTAATGGAACCGCATTTGCACCCCAAACCTTGCCATGATTTCTTGGACAATCTACCTTCTTGTGATGAAGTTCCGCACAACCAAAGCATGCATTAGAATATTTAAAACATGATCCTCTATGATTCCTTCCATAACTAGACATATATCAATAGGAGCCACACTACCAATACTTTGTGGCCTAGGGAAGTCATTGGCAAATCCCCTATTAGTAGTATGAGGTGGCCTTTGGCCTTGACGAAATCTAGTACTTTTTTGGAACTTGCCCTCAAAATAGGCCCTCTTGACCTCATGGTCCCTCCACTTTCTCAACTTTTCTTCCTCTATTTGCTTGACATAAGTCATCAACTAAGACAAGTTTGTATCACTAATAAGAATAGCAGACCTGCATTCTTTACTTACCAAGTCGAGACCCCCATAATAGACGTGTTCATCCTTGGCCTAGGATCGGCCACCAAGTGAGGAGCATACTTCTTAAGTGGATTAAATTTGAGGGCATACTCCCTCACACTCATAGCACCTTGTTTCAAGTTCATAAACTCTACCAACTTTGCCTCCCTAAGTTCAAGATAGAAAAAATGATTAAGGAAGGTCAATTTGAAGTCCTCCAAAAGCACCACACTACCAACCCCCTTCTCACCCTTTCATTGCTCATACCAAAATTGGGCTACCCCTTTGAGTTGGTATGCTGCCAACTTTGTCTTTACATTTGGTCCAACACGTATGATATTCAAGATTTTATAGACCTTATCAATGAACCCTTGTGGGTCTTCATCCACCTTTGACCCACGGAAAATCGGAGAATTCAACCTCATAAAGTCTCTTACCCTATCTCCAGATGTTACATGATGGGCTCGGGCCCTTGGTGGACTTGGTTGGCCACCACTTAGGCAAGCATAGTAAGAGCATCTAGAAGCTCACCATTGTAGGTTGCTCTTCGGGAGTTTGGGCCCGTCTTCCTCTCGTGTTTGGAATGATCTACCATAGCAAAGAATAATCATTAGGTGGAAAAACTCACTACAACTCTATAGCATAATATAGAATATGAAGAAGGGAAACATTTTCGAAAATACCTTATAGCCTCCTATTCATAGTCATAGCACGCTTCACAACCATGAATAGGACACTAATCGACCTGGTGCGTTGGACGCTGATGATCTATCAACATAGTACTCTAATACCAAGTTTGTAATGACCCAAGCCTAGCACCTAGACATGACATGGAGAATGGGGAACCCAAAGAAACTCCAAACCAGCCTCTCAACTTATCATTACACATTATTGGTTGAAGAAGCATGTAAAAGACATAAAATGCTAAGAGGCAAAGGGGATAAGGGTAGCTTGCAATTCAACATCATCAAGAGACAAGGAGTCAAAGCTCATATCATAATAACTTATCCAACAAACACCTCTAAACACATAGATAGATGGGGGGCCAAGACAAAGTAATCGGGCTCACCCTCACAGTCAGAGTAGAATATAAGAAAGTGTCTCAATACATAGAAAATAGCAACATAGACTAGAGTCTCCGACGTGGAGAACTTACCATCTAGCTTTGAGTAGAACTGATCTAGCTACTGGAGGAGAAAGATGATCAACTTGAGAGCCGGTTCCTACACGGTGATATCATATAGGTAAGAGTATGTGTTAGTACGTTTGAATGTACTAAGTATGTGGGATGCAACACAACAATGTATAAACTTCATAGTCAACATGCATAACAATAGACAATAGGCATGATATAGTAATGTGACACGTATGATCAATGCATAAGTAAAACATACTTAAGTAACTCATGCTCATATAGGGAATCATTAGTGAAGCATAGACCAACTAGATTTCCAAAGTATAAGCCCCTTGGTCAGTTGATGATGATCTAACCCTATCACCCTAGTGGTATGGTACAAACCCTCACATGGTTGATGATAATCACATGGTGGCGAAGTACAAAACCCTCACATGGTTTGATGAAAATGAACCCCCACCTCGCTTGATGAGTACAAACCCCTACCTAGGTTGATGATGATCTCACCACATCACCCTGGTCGTGTGGTACAAACCTCTCACACGGTTGATAGCCACAGACCTCTACCTTGATTGTCCGGGCATGGTCTAATGCAATACTTTATATATAATATATCGTGTATATATGCTTTTTTCATCATTAAAATATCATTCATATCATATCTCATGCTTTGGACCTTCAATTCCACAAGAAACCACATCCGGACATTTTATCAATTACCTTGAGGGTGTGTATGGAGGTAAAAGACCATGCAATTTGGAGATGAAATCATGCAAGAAAATCTATAGTAAAACTATCAATCAACAACTTGCAATACCCCCAAGACATTCACATCAAAAAAAACCATCAAATCCAACATTAGATCTATGATTAGGAGCTCAAAATATGATAAAACAACCATACTTTCATGAACTAAAATCACTGTGCAGTAAATTTCTCAATATACAACACCTATATGTAAAATCAACTTTAAATCATGCAATATTAGTAAAAAAAAAAAAGGGTTTAGGCACCATGGGTGGAAGGACCCAATGATTCAGCACCACATACCTTGACTTTGGAGAACCCTTGAAAAAGATTGAAAATGGAGACTTCAAGCTTGAGTGAGATCCTTGATGAAATCCTTAAGATGGGTATTGAGTTTGAGACTTGAATTTAGGAGTAAATATTTGGCTAAGTGTCTTGGTGAGGGTGAAAATGACTAAGCATAGCTAAGAACACATTTGGGAACACTTAGGCCCAATAAGTATAAGTTTTGGACTAAGACAACAAAACTGAGCAAAATGAACACTGCTCCATAATAAAGGTGCATCGCGGAGCCGTCGCAAATCGCCTCTAGAAATAGAAATTTTGGAAAATTTAAATTTTGCTATGGTTGATCTAGAATCAGGGTTAGAGCCTTTTCCCCTAATTTGGACCACCTGAATAAGAATATGAAGTCAGAGTTTTAAAATAACAAATGAATTTTTAGATATATTGAAAACAAGATTTTGGGAACTTCTGAGGCACGTTTTTAGGCACTTTTTTTTGTCATTTCATTATTTATGCTTCCAGGAAGAATTTCTTTTCCTGTGTTATCTTCAATGATGCATCCATTCTTTTTGAATCTTATTACTAGATCAAAGTTACATAGTTGACTGATACTCAGCAGGTTGAACTTTAACCCTTTCACAAGATAAACATTTATGATGTCGCAAAACTCATTGAATAAGATAGCACTAATACCAATTACAGTTCCAGTGGAGCTATATCCAAAATGAATTTTCCACTCTTGTTATCTGCAATAGATTTAAAAAAGGATTTATTTTCCGTCATGTGCTTTCAACACGCACTATCAAGACACCATTTCCCTTTAGATTTAGTGTGATGTTCCTGGAAAACAAGATCAATTTTTATTTTTAGGTGCCCAAATATTTTTGGCTCTTTTTTGGTTACTAGTACCTTTAATCTTCCAGGCCATATTAGATGTCTTTGAGTGATGAAATCTTCATCTGGAATAGGTGTGACTGGGTCTTCCATAATAATGACAAGAGATCTTTCTAGACTAGTCAGAAATAGAAAGACTAAAAAATTCACTTTGAGAATTAGTAGACTTGTGAGATTTGTTAGGACTAGAATGTTTTTGAACATTTTTCAAGTAGTTTTTAAGATCAAAATTTTCTTCATTTAAGAGATCTATTTCAATAGCGCAACCTTCAAGTTTGATTTCTAAAGCATCTTTTTCATCATGGATAGACTGGATGTTCTAAAAGGATTTTTTAAAGACAATGATGGCTTGATCTAGAAGAGCTCTCAACTCAAGATAATTTTTGCAAAAATCATTATTTACCTAGCTAGATTCTTCTATTGTCATGAACAAACATTTACAGAGTCTTCTTGATCATATTTGGATGTGTTTTGATCACTCCATCTGCTAAAAGCTTTGTTTTTGAATTGTCATTAAGGGTGACTTCTCTTGGCTTCAGGACAATTACTTACGATGTGTCCAAATTTACTACATGCACAGCACCTACCATCATTTCTGTTGTAGTTGGTACTTTATTCATTTTTGGGGTAGTTTTGCTTACTCTTCTTTGATCTTTCTTGCCTCTGAAGGTTTCCATTATTGATTTTGTAATCAATGCAATTTCATCTTCATTTAAATCTTCTTCATCATCTTGATTTTCATCAGTGGCTTTGAATGCAATAAATTTTTTCTTATCATCCTCTTTTCTATTTTTATTTAGGTGTGTCTTCTCAAAAGCTATAAGATCATCTTTTACTTCATCATAAGTGAGGCTTTTAAGATCCATGCATTCAATAGCCACCACCTTGGCATGCCATTGAGGGTAGACTTCTGAGGATCCTTCTGATGTGCTCAATAAGTGGATATTCTTTTCCCGCAGCCTTGAGTTCACTAATGATTTTTTTTTATATGAGCAAACATACTTTCGACTGATTCACCTTCCTTCATTTGAAATAGTTCATATTCACAGACTAGCAGATTGGCAGTTATTTTCTTAACTTTGTCACTTCCTTCATAGGTGACTTCCAATTTGTCTCATATTTCCTTGGTAGTTTCACAACTAGAGATCTTTTCATATTCATCCCCACTGATAGCATTGTAGAGAATATTCTTAGCCCTGGAGTTGATTTGAATAACTTTTGTTTGCTCATTTGTGTAGTTCTCCAGACTGGGTATGACTGGTGGTTGGCTGCTTTTGGTGCTTGATTGACCTTCAGTTATTGGCTTAGCCATAAGAATGGGGATATCACCTAATTTGAACTCTCCAGTCATATTATAGGATTTTATGAATGTTTTCATTCTTATCTTCCAGTGAGAGAAGTGTTTCGGATTGAAGTAAGGAGGTCTGGTTTGAGAAGTTCCCTCTTGGAACAAGGCTCCAATTTGTTGTTGATTTGTCATGATCATTTCTCACCTGTGGTTAGATAGAAAAATATAATAAGACTAGCTCGATACCAATTGAAAGTGCAAAAAAAGGGTGAATTGAATTTTCTTCCTTTCATTCAAGTAAAACTGTTAGGTAATTAGTCAGATACCTTAAGTGATAGTCGACTAAAGATAATAAGACAGTTTGTAGAAATTAAAGCGAACGTATAGATCAACACTAAATATTTATACTAATTCAAATTCAATGTGAACCCTGCGTCCAATCCCCTTAAGTTGCAAGGAAATCTCTTTAAGCCTTCAAAGTGGTGGTTATAAGAAACTTAAAACTTAATCTACTACTTTCAATATTTTTTTATTTTCTTTTTTCTTTTGATATAATCTTCTCTTTAAATTTTTTTTTTTTCTCTATCTTTTTCTTTTTCACGATAAAACTAAATATTACAATGAATTTCTTAAAGGTGAAGAGTTTCGAAGATGGTCTTGAAGGCAGTAGGCTTGCATGAGTCTTTGAGATTGTTGGATGCCTATTTTTATATGAAAGATGAAATTCCAAGCAAATTGATCCTTGGAATAAGGAAATTTGATTCCTTCTTCCAAGGATAAGGGCAAGGCTTCTAAAAAATCCAAAGTCAGGTCGTCATCTGACTGATTTTCTTATCAGCAACTGATAGATCTTTGAGATCCATCCTTTGTGTTACTGACCTTCTTGATTCATACTTCTTAATTTATGTCCTTGATTGTGCTTCCATACTTAATTGACTGCTCTAGTTTTGGTAGATTTGATACTCCTTGATTGATTCTTTTGATTGCGCCAATCTTCTAATTTTGCTCCAAAGTAGATCTTATTGATTTGTTTTCCTTTCCTACTTATTACTGGATCTTTTTCCAATATTGTGCCTTCGATATTTCCAGCTAGATTTCTCTTGACAGATTACTCTAGAATATATCTTAGCCCAATTGTTTGCTTTTTTATACTTTCCTGCAATTTGTTATTAATCAAACATATCAGCACTAACACAACAATGCAGTTTAAGCAGCTTTGTTCTTTGGTTTTTTCTTTATTCTAGCTGTCGCTTCAGTATATTCCATTCCTCCTATGTCAACAGTACATGAAAATGTTATCATTTTACTTTCTATCCCATGCCTCTGTCATTCATATTGAGGCATTACAAAATTCATCTTTTGAGCATATTTTCTTGCAACAAATTTTTTCACAAGCCTATTTCATGCTGAAAAATACACTAAACAAGGCAAAATAAAATGGTTTTATTACTTCTGGGACACAACAAATTGAAATTTAATAGTATAACAACCAAGCAAAAGTACACTAGTTAAAAGTAAAAAAAATTAAAGTTTCTTCATAGACCTAATATTACTCTGTTATACAAACTTGTACAAGTCAAAAAGCTGAGTCAACATAATATATGGATTCGTAGCAAAGGAAGAAATCTAACACACTTCAAACTAACATATAACCCCTAAAGGTAGTTAAGAGTTGTTATGCTACAGTATATCTTCATTGCATTATGGACCTGATTAATGCTCTACAGGATGTTCTCAAAAGACAACTGTCATACCTTGCTAGGAGAGAGGAAAAGGAGTTCCGATGACAAAAACGATGAATAAGATATTCCACCACAAAATGAAAGTTTATATGTTCACTAGAACAAAGAACATTATGAACTAGCCTAGGTAAGTTATTGGCAAGAAGATGTTGGTCGTTATAGTGAAGCCCTCCGCTACCATAAATTAAAATTCAAATGGCACAAGTTACCCAGAAGATGCAAATTTTTTAGGAAATGGTAGCATAAGACAATACAAAAGCCAATTTTTTTCTTGAAAATTAACATATGTATTTTACATAAGCTAGATCTGACACTGTGGCTTCTGGTTAGAATACAGGAATAGTTAATATCATTGTGCATATAAGAGTAGCAACACAATTTTTTTGTCTCAAATGAGAAGGATAAAGCAAGTTATCACTAGCTAAGAAAGGTTTTGCATTGACTCGACATTTCCAAGTCTCTCAAGTGCAACTTCAGTAGTTGATTGCTCTGTCGCCTTGCAATTATAAAATCCAAGTAGAGAACCATATCTAACATTATCTACAATCACTATTTAGAAAAATATAGGCTCATGAGGAGAGTCTTCCTTGATATTCTCATAAACAGAGGTAAGAAGTCTAACTTTCTGGGTAAACTCTTGCAATTGGCTTTTGAAAAGATAACAATTGATACACCCGTAATATTTTTAGCAATAAGTGACCATCACCATTAACAAAGCAAACGATAGAATAAAGACCACTTTAAAGTAAAATGGTGATTAGTAAGATAAGAGAATTATTATAAAATTAATGAAAATATTGGCATGCACATATATATGTCTACACATATTAGACTTGATATTACTTAATACCTTATTTGGTAGAGCTTTCAATGAATGCATAACTAATACATTGAAACCTATTGTATTAGCAATATCATGGCTTAATACATAATCAAACATAAAATTACAGTTAAAAAATAATTTTAGCATAACTAATCTCTACATTACTAATACATTCCATTTAACTATTATTCTAAATTTCTAATACACCCTACTAAATGACCCCTCAATTTCAATAATTCAGACAAGGAAGAATATATGTCTCAAGCCTTGTGAAGAAAGCTCTCGCTAGACCCAATATAGGTAGAATCCAAACTTGAACGGTCATGAACATTATTATATTAGTTGTAAGAATTAAGTCTGGTATGATATTGAAAATGAGGACAATGAAATATAATTTTCTCATACCTCCTCTAAATTTTTTGGTAGCGACAAGAAGGTTTCCTACATGGCTCAAAAAATAATTTGGGAACCAAACATTTTAGTATGATATTGCTCATAATTTATATTGACACAAGCAAATTTACAAAAACGATGTTTGTATTCATATACAAGATGTTGGCTCTAGAAGGTAATTGAGGATAGAAGATACATATTCTTGCATTGGAATCAAATGGATCATTCTAGCAACCATTAAGGGTCTCATCGGCAGCTGGATGTAGTTTAAACAAAATATGAAGATAAAAATGATATGGAGGACTATTCTCCATTATAAGCCCAAAACAAACAACAAGGAATAATACTCCATATCATTTTCATCTTCATTTTTTCTTTAAACTACATCCAGTGGCTGATGTGATACTTAAAGATTTCTCGAATGGCATATTTGATCCCAATGCAGGAATAAATATCCATTATCCTCAATTCTCTTCAAGAGTCAACATCTTGTACATGACTACAAACATCTTTTCGGAAAATGTGTTTGCGTCAACACATATTATGAGTACTATCCAACTAAAATGTTTGGCTCCCCAAGAACACCTTCCTGTCACTACCAAAAACTTTATAGGACATACATAGAAAAATTCATTTCTTTGTCCTCATTGTCAACGACATACCAGACTTAATTCTTATAGCTAGAATAAAAATCGTCATGACCATTTAAGTTCTCCTTCTGCCTTTGTTTGGTCTAGCTAGAGCTTTGTTTATGAGGTTTGAGACATTTATCCTTCCTTATTTGAATTACTGAAATTGAGGGGTCATTTGGTAGGGTGTATTGAATAGTAATTGAATTAGATATATTAGTGATGTAGAGATTAATTATGCTAGAATTGTTTCTTATCCGTAATTTTATCTTTAACCATGTATAGCCTTGATATTGCTAATACCATGGGTTTTTATGTATTAATTATGTATACATTGAAAACAATAACAAACAAGGTATTATGTGCATGTCAATATTTTTAACAATTTTATAATAATACTCTTATCTTACTTGTCACCATTCTGCTTTAAAGTTGTCTTTATTGTTTATTGCTCTCTTTATTAACAATGATGGTCACTTATTTTTAAAAATATTACAAGTGTGTCAAGTTGTTCTCATTTCAAAAGCCAATTGCAGGAGTTCACCCAGAAAGTTGGACTTCCTACCCCTATTTATGAGACTATTAAGGAAGGCCCTACTCACAAGTCTACATTTGCATCAACAATTATTGTAGACAATGTTATATATGGTTCTCTACTTGGATTATACAATTGCAAGGTGGAAAAGCAATCAGCTGCTGAAGTTGCACTCATGAGACTTAGAAACGTCAGTTCAATGCAAAACCTTTGTGACACCCCATAACTCTATACTTATGTGTACGTATGTTTCAAGCCTTATTTTTATAGGTGGGCAGTGTATTAGAGTCATGAGAGACTTTTAGTACTTAGACGAGTTCAAGACTTTTCTATATATTGAGTTTTGAGTGTTAGATTGTGCAAGGGTAAACTTTAAATAATCATAACTTTTAGGACACAAAGAACTAGATTCTATGACACACCATTTGAAAGCCCTTTGAATTAGCTTTCCAATGCAATTGGTTTCACCTTATTCGGAGTTCTGAGTCAAAAGTTATAGCCATTTTACTAAAGATTGTCAGTGCAGATTTGTACTACAAAAGCTCTGTTACAGGGTCCTAGTGTGGTCTACGAGTAATAGTGTGACTCATAGAAAGTTATAGAGACTCTGAAATTGTTCCAAAGGGTTACGAGAGGGTTCTTACGAGTCGTAGTACTGTTCATGACTTGTAACGAGGATCCTAGGGGACTTTTGACAACTTTTTTGGAAAGCTTATTTTAGTTCTTTCCCACCCTTTCTAAGCCCAAGATTGACATTTTTTTAAGGTCCCAAACCCTTCAGTTCGTGATTTTATTGCCAAATTATTCTCTCTAAAAACCTCTCTCAAGACTTTATCAAGATACTCATTCAAATTCAAGGATCTCAAGAATAACTTTGAATTTCAAGGACCAAATCCAAGCTTTAAGTTGCCTTCAAGTTTACTCCAAAAAATTCCAAGTTTAGGTATATGGGTCTTCATCCATGGGTCCTTTAACCCATGGATCCCAACCTTCTCTTTTTTCTGAAAATTGCATGATTTCAAGTTGTATTACTTATGGTTATCTTTTATTACGAAATATGAACATAAATTATGTTGGGGATTCATCAAGTATTGATTGAATATGCAAGATTGTCTACTTTAAACTTATTCTATAAGTTGATTTATGTCTATTGAGACTATGCATGATTTGAGGTTGAAAAATATGAACTATGATGAACTTCTGATATGGATTTTATAATACCCAAATTAGGGGTTTTACTACAATATTGGTGGGTAGATTTTGAATTGATTTTACTCATCTTGTTATACTCTTAAGATGCAAGATTTTGAACAAGTATCATGAACCCACCATGTGTTTGATAAAATTACATGACAAGAATTCTCAAGTTGTTTACATGATTTACAAGTCAAGTGACTTCATGATGACTAAGGGCTTCAAACATATATTTAATTGATGAAAAGTATCCATGATTTTACAAGTATCGAGTTGTGCCCTATTTCAAGATTTTACCTCTTGTAAGCCATTTATGTTAAATCAAGGGTTCATGCATGATTTGTTTTTACTCTCATGTTCAAGTTAAGCTCACTATTAGAGGTCAAACATGTTTAAGAGCTACTCATGACATATTATCATGTTTCTTGCAAAGTTGTTAAACTTACGGGTATTTCAAGTATTCCGTGGGATTAGACTTAGCATCGATTAAGGCATAAGATCGGGGCTTGACACAAGGGGTCCTTATATAAAGTCTTTAGTCTCCAAACTATGTGCCACCATAGGATCATATATTACCCTTGTTACACTAGTGGATCCATCTAGTGCATATTATCATATTTATCATGTTTGGTTTGCCTTAGCAAGTAGACCACATTTCGCCAGGGGTTGTCATGCCCGGTCACCTGTACCGAGGGGTGTCATGCCTTGGAGTCAAAGTTATAGCTACTTGGTCTATGTCGGTTGAGGTATATTCCCACAGATGTATGATATATTATGCAAGTTAATTGATTTATAAGCATGTTTATTACAAGAATTGATCATGCATGTCATATTGAGATTATATATCTATTGCTTATGATTATGTATTTTTAATATCTTGGCTTATGTCTTGTTGCATTGCACCTTACATACTTTGTACATTCAAACGTACTAATGCATATTCTATGCCTACATGATATCACCATATAGGAACCAAAGCTCCTTTTGATCATCCTCCTCCACATGGCTAGTCAGATTCTCCAAGAAAGCTTTTGGTGAGTCCTCAACTCCAAGGATAATATCTACTTTATTTCATGCTATGATGAGACTT
>JAOTQJ010085494.1:0-46123 GCA_025642045.1 Solanum sejunctum
GGAGTGTTGACGTTGAAATTTAGCGAGAGTACGAATGTGATGCTGCCTATTTGTGTGTTGTGCAGGATTGTTATGTCCTATACCCTATGGACTGTTGTACAACTATTAAGAGTTTGAAATAAGATGTATGTAACATGTACATAATAATTATTGTTAGAAAATAATAAGATGTATGTAACATGTACATAATAATTATTGCTAATTAAAAGTTTGTTGTCCGGGTGTTAGTTTTTATGATTTTGGGCTGTCAAGAAGTATTTCTTTACAGCTAATACTAGTATTATTTCCTAATATACTATATATAAATATTTGAGGAAAAATACAACCACTCGAAGGTAGTAATGAGGTCATACAATGACGTATGTAAGGCTACTTGATTTCGTATCATTTGGCATGAAACATAGATCCTTCCTTGCACATAAAGGCACTCACCAACTCTAACACAACTATTAACTTTGTGTACACCCTTTCACATGTTCATATGCTCCTATGCATAGCCACCTTCAAATATGCAGACATACGTGGATACAAAGTTGCATGGGTTCTTGTTGCTAAATAAAGTTCACTAGTTGTTTCATCCCATATGCATTTGATTATTTGTGTAACGTACTCTTTTAATTGTCACATTGTCATGTAAGATTATCTATATGTCAAATGATACATCTACAGTCATATAGCTCCAATATTATGACCACCAAAAGAATCATCTCAAAAGTAATTAAAAGATAAAGTATATTACTTATTGATGGGTGGTAGCCCAAGGGGTTAAGAAAGAACCTAGCTAGGGACGATCCCGATATAGATTTACCACTGCTCAGCTGGACATTTCTATTACATGTCGTGCATAGATTATACAGTAAAGGTAAAGTAATATAAAGAACATAAAGTACATGATCCCATACTATAACTAAAGGTGGTCTCTTATCCTTCACCAGTGTTTAGTTTCGCTTGAGTTGTAACTTCACATATAGGATTTCCTGCCTTATATATTCAATACATTATCTCATACTAATGTCTCCTATAGGGGACCTATATTTCATGCTGCAGGTACAAATGCTAGTAGATCTCTCCAGTAGAGTATAGGATATCCAGTTGCTGTTATCGAGCTCCAGGTTGCTTTAGAGCTTTATGTATATCTGAAGCTTATATGTTTGTATGTACAATTAGTCGAGGCAGGGCTTGTCCCTATCTTTATCAGATACTTTTTCTTATCTAGAGGCTTTGTAGATTATGTGAATTAATATATGGTCATGTCTCGCACCTTAGACACTGTGGCCCCAACAACCTAGTCCTATGCATTTTCTTTTGGCTTATTATTACTGTTTACTGGCATATGGGCATGTTGAATGTAGAAACCCCTTATAATATGTATATAAAGCACATAGATATAGGTTGGTTCTCCCAGGCCTTATTGGCAATGGGTGCTAGTCCGAATTAATGGAACTTGGGGTGTGACATGGAATAACGTAATAGAGCACTTATACGATTGAATTAAGAATAAAAAAATCCTACTTCAAGGAAAATCACAAGTTTAAAGATGAAATCAATAGTTATCTCGCTATTTTTCCTCTCAAACTACTGAGTTTTCTGTGTACTAAATGAAAATTGCATGAAAAATAACCTAAAAACCCATTGATAATATTTAAAATACAAGTTCTAAACATAATAGGATAACTGGGTCAGCATGCCTCACGAATAGGTTTACGGGTTATATTACATTGCACATCCTATAATTGGGTCTCATACAGCGCTGCTAGAGATCTGTACATCAAGTGTATGATACCCCTCTACGACCCGTAAAGTGGTTTATTACCTATAGATGTTTTCGTCTGATTAATCTTCAGAAAGTCCTTATCTCTGATCCTCAAGGCACGAATCATGTTCTATGACTCATAAATCAATCCATGATCTATCTGCATGTTCATAGAATTAACTTCAAAAAATTAGCCCCTCACTGAAATAGTCCACGAAACCCACTTCCCAGCCCATAGTGTGAACTACGGCCTGTAAAGGGTCTTGTACTGCATCAAAATTAGCAACTTATGTACTTTCTTCATAAAATCAAGGCCAACCTTGGAATCTTACAAATATAATGCAAAAACACATAAAAGCAACTAACATCAAATTAAGAACACATAACATTCCAAGTTTTAAGCATCAAGGGTATTGTATTTTTATAGCATATAATGCTGGTTATGGGCACTTCCAATAGGGCTAAGGTTCGAATGCAAGGTTTGCCAATGCTAGGGTGCTTCTTCCAAAGGCACAGGTTAGAGGTAGGCTATTACTTCCCTAGTGTGATAGGTGTGGAAAGAATAACATGGGTGCTTGTTGAAGAGATTTCGGTATATGCTATGGGTGTGGAGATAGGAGCCACAAGGTTGTTGGTTGTCCTAAAGCTACCTAGAAAGGTCACGGTCAAGTGGCCCAAGGTTATCAAGGCCAACAAAGATCCCCATAAGGTGGTACCCCTAAAAACAATAGGTTTTGTGCTTTATATGCTCGAAAGAAAGTTAAGAAGACTCTGAATGTTTTGACGGGTATGTTAAAAGTCTTTGATTTTGATGCTTATGCTTTTCTTGATCCAGGTACAAATTTATTTTTTATGACTCCCGTTTTGGTTGTTAAGTTTGGTTGAGCCCTGAAATTTTAAGGGATCCCTTTTTGGTTTATACTCTCATGGGCGAGGCTATTGGTGCCCAAAGAGTCTATTGGGGTTGTCTTGTCTCTGGTTTTCATAAAGTCCTTCTGTTTAATCTTGTGGAACTTAAGATGTTTAATTTTGATATTATTCTAAGGATGGATTGGTTGCATGCTTTATATGCCTATATAGATTGTAGAACCCGAAATGTCAAGTTCCAATTTTTGGATGAGCCTGTTCTTGAATGGAAGGATAGTGACTCTGCTATCGAAGATCAGTTTATTTCCTACCTCAAGGCCCGAAAGATGATTTCGAGGGGGTGTTCTTATCATATTGAAAGGGTCAAAGATATGGAGTCTAAGTCACCTATGCTTGAGTCAGTTCCAGTAGTTAATGAGTTTCCATATGTGTTTCTCAAAGATTTGCCTAGTATTCCTCCCGAAAAGGAAGTATACTGTGGCATAGATCTTCTCATGAATACTCAACCTGTCTCTATTCCTCCTTATTGTATGGCCCTGGCTGAGGTAAAAGAGTTAAAAGATCAATTGAAATATTTATTAAAGAAAGGCTTCATTAGCCCAAGTATATCTCAATGGGGTGCTCCAGTGTTATTTGTAAGAAAGAAAGATGGGTATCTTCGGATGTGTATTGATTATAGGTAATTGAATAAAGTAACTACCAAGAATAAATAATTGTTGCAAAGGATCAATGACTTGTTTGACCAACTTCAAAGGGCCACCCATTTTGCAAAGATGGACCTCTGTTTCGGTTATCATCAATTGAAGGTTAGGGAGTGTGATATTCCAAAAATGGATTTCCAACCTAGATATAGGAATTTTGAATTTATGGTGATGTCATTTGGTTTGACTAATGCTCCGACAGTTTTTATGGACCTTATAAATTGGATGTTCAACCAGTTTATGGTAGTCTTATAGTTGTCTTCATCAATGATGTCTTTATTTATTCTCGAAGTGAGCGGGAGCATATGGATCATTTAAGGTTGGTTCTTTAAACTTTGAGGGAGAATCAATTGTATGCTAAGTTCAGCAAATATAAGTTTTGATTCGGTGAAGTAATGTTTTTGGTCATTTGGTATTCGGTGATGGTATTAAGGTTGACCCAAAGAGAAGGAGGTCATGAAAAATTGGCCTAAACTATTTACTCCTTCGAATAATCGAAGCTTTCTTGGGTTGGCTGGTTATTATAGGAGATAAGTTAAAGGTTTCTCATCCATTGCATCTCCATTGATCAAGTTGAATCAAAAGAGGGACATGTTTGTATGGTTGGATGAATATGAGAAGAGTTTTCAGACCTTGGAAGATCGTCTTGCATCTGCTCCTATTTTAACTTTATCAGATGGCTTAGATAGGTTTGTGGTGTATTATGATGTTTCTTAGATTGGGTTGGGTTGTGTGCTTATGCAATATGGTAAGGTGATAGCTTATGCATCAACGCAATTGAAGGTGCATGATCATAATTATCAGACTTATAATCTTAAGCTAGTAGCTATGGTGTTTGCTCTAAATATTTAGAGACACTATTATATAGGGTGCATATTGATGTTTTCACTGATCACAAGAGTTTGCAATTTGTGTTCACCCGAAGGGATCTTAGCCTGAGGCAAAGGAAGTGGTTGGAACTCCTTAAGGATTATAACATGAGTGTTCAATATCATAACGACAAGGCAAATATTGTAGCTGAGACTCTTAGTAGACTATCTATGGAGAGTGTGGCTCATGTTGAGAAAGGAAAGAAAGAGTTGGCAAAAGATGTTAACCATTTATCTAGGTTGGGTGTTAGATTGACTGACCCTAATGAGGATGGTATTCATGTTCAAAATGGGTTTGAATCTTATGTAGTTATTGATATCAAGGCTAAGCAAATATTAGACCCATTATGGGGTTGAGTTGAAGAAGTTGGTTGTCAAAAACACAATAGAGTTTTTCCCTCAAGGGGTAGATGGTATGCTTCGGAAATTTGATTGGTGATCCTAGCGCAATTGTGCCTTTGGAAGGTGTTGAAGTTGACGAGAGCTTGTCTTATAAGGAAGTACTAATTGAGATCTTGGATAGGCAAGTGAAGCGGCTTCATAAAAAGGATGTGGCTTCGGTTAAGGTGCTTTGGAGAAATAAACATATGGAGAGTGCTACATGGGAGGAAGAGTTGGACATGATTAAAGGATATCCTTATCTTTTCAAATCTACTCAAGCCTAAAGTATTAGGTTCTTCCTATTCTAAATTGTCCTAATTATTTTACTCGTGTGTTTCATGACATGACATATGTACATGTGCATGAAAATGATTTAAAGATGTTTCAGATTATTTAAAGATGTTTTCATATGAGTTTTAATGACTTTATGATTTTCAAGTTAATAAATATGCATTGTGCCTTTGTGTTTGGATTTTCATGTTCAAATCAAGCCTTTCAAGCCTTATTCTAGCATATTAGGGGACGACTATTCCTAAAGGGGAGATAATGTAAGGACCCAGTCTTCATTAGGCCTTAATGGTGCATGGGATTTGGTTCCTGTCAAGACCCAAGCCTAGGCCCTAGACGTGACCCGGCGAATGGGGAACCCGAAGGTACCCCAAATAAGCCTCTTAACTTGTCATCGCACATCCTTGGTCGTTGAAGCATACAAAAACACATATATTAGGAATAGGTGTAATGGGACTAAGGGAAAGCTTGTATAAATACCGTAATCAAGAGTCAAGAGTCAAGGCTCATACATAAATACATAACATGTCTAATAAACATCTCTAAATACATAGATAGAGTGGGCCCAAGACAAAGTAACCGGGTTTACCCTCACAGTCAAATTGAACATAAGATAGTGTGCCAATACATAGATAAGAAAAAAACATAAAATAAAGTCCATGAAGTGGAGGACTCACTAACAAGCTTGGAATAACACCGTCTAGCCACGTGGAGGAGGATGATCAACTTGGGCACCGGTTCGTACATGGTGAAATAATGTAGGCAAGAGTATGCGTTAGTACATTTGAGTAGACTAAGTATGTGGGATGAAATGCAACAAGATACACGCTTCATAATCAACATGCACAACAATAGGCAATGGGCATCAAATAGCAATATGTCATGTATGATCAATGCTTAGGTAATCCATGATCATATAGAATATCATGTGCAGAATAGATCAAGCTAGCTTTCCAACCTTGGTTGGTCGATGATGGTCACACACCAATCATACTAGGTGGTAAAGTACAAACCCCTCACATGGTTGATGATGGTCACACCCTAATCATCCTAGGTGGTGAAGTACAAACCCCTCATATGGTTGATGAGTACAAACCCCCAACTCGGTTAATGATGGTCACACCCCAATCATCCTAGGTAGTGAAGTACAAACCCCTCATACGGTTGTGTATGGTCTAATACAACACTTTATTTGGAATTCATTATTTTCATAAGCTCATTTCATCATTATATCTTCAATCATATCATACCTCATGCTTTGGACTTTCATTTCCACAAGAAATCATAATCGGATATTTTATCGAACACCTCAAGGGTGTGTAATGGGGGTAAAATAGCATACAATTAAGAGATGAAATCATGTAGTAAAATCAGTGGTAAAACCCTTAATCAACACCCCCAAGACATTCACATCAAAACCCCTCATCAAATCCAACATTGGATCCAAGATTTAGACCTCAAAACATGCTAAAACAACCATACTTTCATGAACTAAAATCATTGTGTAGTACATTTCTCAATACACAAGACCCACAGGTAAAACCAACTTTAAATCATACAATATTAAGTAAAAGAGGGTTTGCCACCATGGGTGGAAGGAACCAATAGTTCAACACCACATACCTTAGATTTTGTGAAGTTATTGAAGGAGACTTTAATGGAGATTTGAAGCTTGAGTAAGATCCTTGAAGAAATCCTTGAGATTGGCCTTGAGTATGGTACTTGAATTTAGGGTTAGAAATGAGTCTAAGTGTTTGGGGAAATATTGGGGAATGTCTTAGGGTGATATGAAGGTGAAATAAGGCTAAGTATAGATGAAAATACATTTCTGAAAACTTATGTCCAACACTTAGAAAAATCTAGGCAAACTAGGAAACGACAGTGAAGAAATAACACGTCTCCGCATCGTGGAGAGTACACAGAGGCTCTCTGGAAATCGCACCAAGTGAAATTTCATAATTCGATTCTTTTGCTTTAGATTCAATGTTAGAACCTTGTAATCCTAATTTGGACCCCCTGAATAAGAATATAAAGTTAGATTTTTGAAATCCCAAATGAATTTTTAGATATATGGAAAAAAACGTTTTCGGTTACTTCCGAGGCACGTTTTCGGGTACTCTTTGGGGTCGTTTCAATATCTCCCCCTTGGAAACATTTATCCCCAAATGTAGAAGAGATGTTCAAAACAAGAATAATCATGAACAAATCAGCCCCAACATGATTGTAACATTACATTTAAAATATCATTTTCAAAATCCCATTATAAATGTGAAATCATCATAAATTGCCAACTTAAAACTAATGCACATGAATGACATAGGGGATGAATATAAGACTTAATAGCATATAGGGGACTTAGAATCAGTACCTTAGGCTTAATTGGAGTGTAAGAGACAAGGGTACGGCTTTTCTATGTCTGCTTCGGCCTCCCATGTAGCACTTTTGACTTGTTGGTTCCTCCAAAGGACCTTAACGGATGCCATCCTTTGTTCCTCAATCTCTGTACTTGTCTATCTAAAATCAAAACCGGAACCTCCTCATAAGTCAATTTATCCTCAACAACACCCAAATATCAAGAATTACAATAACATTAGGATCACCAACTCATTTTCTTAACATAGAGACATGAAACACCGGATGAACCAAATTTATCTCACTAGGTAACCTCACTCATAAGCCACCTTGCCAACCCTCTTTATCACTTCATAAGGACCGACATACCTAGGACTGAATTTCCCTTTCTTACCAAAATTAAACACACCTTTCATTGGGGAAAACTTCAAATAAACCCAATTTATCTTTCATTGAGGATTTTTGATGGCTTTGGGTTTTCTCCAAACTTTCACTAATCATGCTTACCCAAGAGTATCCATAACCAGATCAATCCCCAATAAAGCCACCTCTCCAACCCCAAACCATCCCATCGGTGATCTACAACATCTCCCACAAAGAGCCTCAAAAGGAGTCACACTGATGTTGGAGTGATAGCTATTGTTGTAGGAAAACTTAATCAATGGAAGATGGTCATCCCAACTACTTTTAAACTCCAAGACACAAGTCCTAAGGATATCCTTATGTGTTTGAATTGTCCTGTCAGCTTGGACATCCGTTAGAGGGTGGAAGGTCGTACTAAGGTGAACTTTACTTCTAAAACCCCTTTGAAAAGATCTCCAAAAATGTGAAATTATGCACCACGATATGATATAATGGGTAAGGGAACCCCATGTAACCTCACCAACTCATGGATGTACAACCTTGCATACTCTTCAACCCCATATGAAGTCTTGACTGGTAGAAAGTGAGCCAATTTTGTCATCCTATTAACCACAAAATCCATATTAATCACCTCCCACTTCCAAGTAGGAAGCTTTATATCTTGGGTTCGGTCACCCGGCCTTTGATGCTTATCTTTAACTTGTTGGCAACTATGGCAACCGGAAACAAATTTGGAAATGTTCCTCTTCATGCCTCCCCACCAATACACATCCCTCAAGTCCCCATACATTTTGGTGGAACTGAATAGATGGAATAAGAGGAATTATGGGCTTCATCAAGAATTTTCTCCCTCAAACCATCAACACATGGTACATAGAACCTACCTTGGTATATAAAGGACCCATCTCCCCCTTGGGAGAAAACCTCTACTTGCCTTCTTTCACCAAGGGCTTCAACTCAAGCAAGGAGTAGTCTAGATCTTGTTTCACTATCACCTCATAAACCAAAGATGATTTAGATCCATCAACAACAACAATACCATTACCCACATCTTCTACCCTCACCCCCAACCTAGCCAATCTGTGCCCCTCCCTAGCTATTTCTCTATCACCAACACCCACAAGAGCTAGGCTACCCATAGACACCCGAATCAAGGCATACGCTCAATATTTGCCTTACTCTAATGGTAATGAACACTCATGTCGTAGTCCTTAAGGAATTCTAGCTACCTTTTTTGAATGAAGTTAAGGTCTTTTTAAGTGAAGATGTATTGAAGACTTTGATGATCGGTGAAGACATTCACATACACCAGATATAAATAATGATGCCAAATCATTAATGCAAACACTACGGCGGCTAATTCAAGATGACAAGTAGGGTAGTTTTTTCACACACTTTGAGTTGCCTAGAAGCATAGGCTATGACCTTACCATTTTGCATTAGCACACAACCCAAAGAACTCTAGATGCATCACAATACACAACGAAACCCTCAAGACCATCCGGTAGTGACAATATAAGAGCACACAGAAGTATATCTTTCAATATTTTGAAGCTTTTCTCACATTAATCGGTCCACACAAATTTAACATTCTTTTGAGTCAATTTTGTCATAGGAGAAGCAATCGAGGAGAACCCATTGACAAACCTTCTATAAAAACCCGTAAAGCCTAAGAAACTCCTAGTATTCGATGGAGTCAATGGTCTAGGCCAATTCCTATTAAAATTGGTTTTGTTAGGATCCACTTTTATCCCATCCCCCGACACCACATGATCTAAGAGTGCAACCTCCTTCAACCAAAATTCGCACTTGTCATATTTAGCATATACTCTCTCCTCACTCAATCTTTGCAACACAACCCTCAAATGGCCCATATACTCTTCCTTACTATGTGAATAAATCAAAATATCATTAATGAAGACCACAACAAAGTAACCAAGATAGGGCTTAAAGGCCCTACTCATTAGGTCCATGAAGATGGTCGGCGTATTAGTTAACCCAAAGGATATCACCACAAGTTCATAATGCCCATACCTAGTTCGGAAGGTCGTCTTTGGAATATCACACTTCCTCACCCTTACTTGATGGTACTCGGATCGAAGATCAATCTTAGAGTAAAAGCTAGCCCCTTGTAATTGGTCAAACAAGTCATCAATCCTTGAAAAAGGATATATATTCTTTATAGTGACTCTATTGAGTTGTCGGTAGTCAATGCACATTCTAAGTGGCCTATCTTTCTTCTTTACAAACAACACAGGTGCACCCTATTAGCTAGGTCTAATAAGTTGGTTCTCCAACAAATCTTTCAATTGTTCCTTTAATTCATTCAACTCCTCCGAGGCAATACTGTAAGGGGGAATAGAGATAGGTTAGGTGTCGGGAAGGATGTTTATGCCAAAATATATCTCCCTTTTGGGAGGGACACTAAGAAGGTCATTTGGGAAAACATCAAGGAATTTATTTACAATCGAAATTGACTCAATTGAAGGGACTTTGGACTCCATATATTTGACCCTCACAAGATGATACAAACACCCCCTAGCAATCAACTTAAGGACTTTAATGCAAGAAATGAACTTCCCCTTTACCACCACATCGTGACTCTCCCACTCTCGGACATAGTTCATTTGCGAATTAAAACTTGACCTTATGGGTTCTACAATCAAAAGAAGCATAGTATGCATGCAACCAATCCATCCCAAGAATAACATCAAAATCAACCATATCCAATTCAACAAGATCACAAGGTAATAATTTATGCAAGATGCAAACCGGATAATTTCTAAACACCCTCCTAGCAATAATAGATGCACCAATAGGAGTAGACACCTCATATGACTTATGCAACAACTCCAACTCAACATGGAGCTTTTTAGCAACAAAGGGGGTAACAAAGGAAAGGGTGACACCCATATCAATCAAAGAATGTACATCAAGATCAAAGATTTTCAACATATCGGTAGCAACATCGGGCACCTTACCAACCCCTTGCCTTCTATGTAGAGCATAGAATCAATTGTGCCTTTGGGAACAACCTTGAGGACCACCTCTACCAAATAGAACCGCATTTCTACCCCAACCTTGCCAGGGTGTCTTAGACAATCAATCCTTTTGTGACCAAGCTCTCTACAATCAAAGCATGCATTCGAACCTTTCAAGCATGGGCCTTCATGCTTTCTTTCGTATATAGGACAGACCTCTATAGGATCCACACTACCAACACCTTGAGGCCTAGGGAAGTCATTGGCAAACCCCCTATTAGTAGCTTGGGGAGGCCCTTGGCCTTGGTGAAATCTAGCAACCTTTTGGAATTTGCCTTCAAATCAAGCCCTCTTGGCCTCATGACCCCTCCTCTTCCTCAACTTTTCTTCTTCCGTTTATTTGGAATATGTCATCAACTGAGATATGTCCATATCACCAATAATCAAGGCGGATGACATTCTTTACTTACCAAGTCAGAAGCCCCATAACAAACTTATTCATCCTTGACCTAGAATCAGCCACCAAGTGAGGAGCATAATTTGAAAGTTGACTAAATTTGAGGTCATATTCCCTCACACTCATACCACCTTATTTCAAGTTCATAAACTCAACCAACTTTGCTTAACTAAGCTCAAAAGGGAAGAACTAATTAAGGAAGGCCAATTTGAATTCCTCCCAAAGCACCACATAGCCATTACCCATCTCAACTTTCCATTGATCAAACCAAATTTGGGCTACCCTCTTGAGTTGATACATCGCCAACTCCACCTTCTCACTTAGCCCAACAACCATGATCGACAAGATTTTGTAGACTTCATCAACAAACTCGTGTAGATCCTCATCCACCTTTGAACCATAGAAAACCAGAGGATTCATCCTCATGAAGTAACTTACACTAGCTCCTAGGGTAGTAGCATGAGGGGCTTCGGCCCCTTATTGGTCTTGGTTGGCCACCAGTTGGGCAAGCATAGTAAGAGCATCCTGGAGCTCACCATTGGTAGGTTGATCCGCAGGAGTTTAAGCCTGTCTTCCTCTAATATTCGGCATGATCTAGCATACCAAAGAATAATCATAGGGGGGATACTTATCACAACTCTATAGCATGACTTAGGACATAAAGAAGGGAAACATTTCCTAAAATGCCTCATAGCCTCCTATTCATAGTCATGGCGCGCTTCATGACCATGAATAGGACTCTAATCAACGTGGTATTTTGGACTTCAAGGATTTATCAACCTAGTGCTCTGATTCCAAGTTTTTCACGACCCAAGCCTAGGTCCTAGATGTGACCTGGCAAATGGGGAACCCGAAGGTACCCCAAATAAGCCTCTTAACTTGTCATCGCACATCCTTGGTTGCGGAAGCATACAAAAACACATAGACTTAGAATAGGGACAATGGCATTAAGAGAAAGCTTGCATAAATGCCATAATCAAGAGTCAAGAGTCAAGGCTCATACATAAATACACAACATGTCCAACAAACACATCTAAATAAATAGATAGAGCGGGGTCAAGACAAAGTAACTGAGCTCACCCTCATAGTTAAATTGACCATAAGATAGTGTCTTAATACATAGATAAGAGCAAAATATAAACCAAAGTCCCCGAAGTGGAGGACTCACCAATAAGCTTGGAATAGCACCGTCTAGCCACATGGAGGAGGATGATCAACTTGGCCACCTATTCCAACATGGTGATATCATGTAGGAAAGAGTATGTGTTAGTATGTTTGAATGTACTAAGTATGTGGGATGCAATTTAAACGACCCCAAAAAGTTCCCGAAAATGTGCATCGAAAGTGTTCAGAATCTTGTTTTTCGTAAATCTAAAAGTCAATTTAGAATTTCAAAAATTTGACTTCATATACTTATTCAGAGGGTCCAAATTAGGGTGACAAGGGTCTAACCATGAATTTAAAGCAAAGGAATCAAATTATAAAATTTTACTTGGTGCAATTTCCAGTGAGGGTCCCCGACCTCTTCGCGATGTGGAGAGGTGTATTTTCCTGCACTGTCTTTTCCTAGTTTGCCCTGATTTTTCTAAGTGTTGGACCTAAGTTTTTCCGAACGTATTTTCACCTATACTTAGCCTTATTTCACCCTCATATCACCGAAAAACATTCCCCAATATTTTCCCAAACACTCATACTCATTTCTAACACTAAATTCTAGTCCCAAACTCAAGGCCAATCTCAAGGATTTCTTCAAAGATCTCATCCAAGCTTCAAATCTCTATTAAATTCTTCTTCAAGAATTTCACAAAAGCTAAGGTGTGTGGTGTTGAACCATTGGGTCCTTTCACCCATGGTACCTAAACTCTCTTTTAATTAATATTTCAAGATTTAAAGTTGATTTTTCATGTGGGTCTTGTATATTGAGAGATTTACTGCATAGTGATTTTAATTCATGAAACTATTGTTGTTTTAACATGTTTTGAGCTTCAAATCTTAGATCTAATGTTGGATTTAATGAGAGGTTTTGATATGAATGTTTTAGGGGTATTACAAGGAGTTGATTAAAGGTTTTACCATTGATTTTATTGTATTATTTCAGTTACAAATTGCATGTTCTTTTACCCCTACTACACATACCCAAGGTGTTTGATACAATGTCTAGTTATGTTTTCTTAAGGAATTGAAGGTCCAAAGCATGAGATATGATATGAATGATGTTATAATGATGAAATGAGCTTATGTAAATGATTAACCCTATATGAGGTATTGTATTAGAGCTTATGATGAATCCTATATAAAGTGTTGCATAGACCATGCCTGATTCGGGGGGACAAAAGCCCGGGTAACCTAGAATGAGGGTTAAAACTTATCTTCACAAAGGAGACGAATTGGCATCATCACTAACCTAGAATGGGGGTTAAAATTCATCTTCACAAGGGTGACAGGGTGGCATCGTCACTAACCTAAAATGAGGGTTAAAACTCATGTCTACCTAGGTGATGGTGTGGCAACATCACCAACCTACCAAGGGGTTCATACCTTAAAAATCTAGCTTGGTCTCATCTTCACATATGTTATTCTATATGAGCATGATTTACCCAAGCATGTTTTACTTATATATTTACCATGCATGATATATTGCTATATTGTGCCTATTGCCTATCATTATGCTTGTTGATTATGAAGCTTGTCTCTTATTGCATTGCATCCCGCATACTTAGTACATTCATATGTACTATGCATACTCTTGCTTACATGATATTGCCATGTAGGAACCGGTTCCCAAGTTTATCATCCTCTTCCACGTGGCTAGGCGATTCTATTTTAAGCTTGTTGGTGAGTCCCCCTTTCTGGGACTGTGGTTTATGTATCCCTCTTATCTATGTGATGATACACTATCTTATGTTCTTTTTCACTATAAGAGTGAGCCCGGTTACCTTGTCTTGGCCCCTACTCTATCAATATAATTAGAGATGTTTGTTGGACATGTTGAGTATTTATGTATAAGCTTTGACTCATCTATGTTGTTTAAGTATTACACTCTCTCTTTCTCCCTTAGTCTCATTTCCCCTTCTTCATGGTTCTTATGATATTTTATATTACTTTGCAACCAAGGATATGTAATGATATGCTATGAGGCTTGTTTGGGGTCCCTTCTGGTTCCCCATTCATCGGTCACGTCTAGGCCTTACGCTTGGGACGTGACAAATTTGGTAGCAGAGTACTAGGTTGATAGATCCTCGGAGTCTAACATACCGCATCGATTAAAATACTATTCATAGTTATGAAGTGTGCCATGACTATGAATAGGAGGCTATGAGGTATTTTAAGAAATGTTTCCCTTCTTTATATACTAAGTCGTGCTATAGAGTTATGATAAGTATTTCCCTCTAATGATTGTTCTTCGCTATGCTAGATTATGCTAAATACTAGAGGAAGACAGGCCCAAACTCCCAAGGAGCAACGTACCAATGGAGAGCTCTTGGATGCTCTTATGATGCTTGCCTAAGTAGTGGGCAACCTAGTCCAACAAATGGCCCAAGTCTCTCATGCTACTACCCCAGGAGCCAAGGTAAGTTATTTCATAAGGATGAATCCTCCAGTTTTCCATGGGTCAAAGGTCGATAAGGATCCACAAGAGTTTACTGATGAAATCTACAAAATTTTATCGATCATGGGTGTTGGGCCAAATGAGAAGGCAGAGTTGGCAGCGTACCAACTCAAGGCGGTGGCCAAATTTGGTATGATCAATGGAAAGGTGAGAATGGTAATGGGTGTGTGGTGCTTTGGTAGGAATTTAAATTGGTCTTCCTTAATCAATTCTTCCCTCTTGAGCTTAGGGAAGTAAACTTGATTGAGTTTATGAACTTAAAATAAGGTGGTATGAGTGTGAGGGAGTATGCCCTCAAATTTAATCAACTTTCAAAGTATGCTCCTCATTTGGTGGCTGACCATACGTCAAGGATAAATAAGTTTTTTATGGGGGTCTCCAATTTGGTAAGTGAAAAGTGTTGGTCTGCCTTGCTTAATAGTGATATGGACTTGTCTTGGTTAATGATATATGCTGAATAAATGGAAGAAGAAAAATTGAGAAAGAGGAGGGGCCATGATGCCAAGAGAGCTTGTACTATAGGTGGTCGATTCCATCAAGTCCAAGGGCCTCCTTATGCTACAAATAAGGAGTTTGCCAATGATCTCCCTCTGCCCCAAGCTGTAGGTGTTGTGGCTCCTAATGATATGTATCATAGATGTGGGAAGAGCCATAATAGCTCATGTTTGAATGGTACTAGAGTGTGCTATGGTTGTGGGGAGCTTGGTCACAAGAAGGAAGATTGTCCAAGAAATAGTGGCAAGGTTCATATTGCAAATATGGTCCCATTGGGTAAGGGTGGTCCTCAAGGTAGTGCCCTAAGTCACAATCAATTCTATGCTCTACATGAAAGGCAAAGGGTTGGTGAGGTCCCTGATGTTGTTACCGGTATGTTGAAAATCTTTGATCCTGATGTATATGCTTTGATTAATCCGGGTTCCACCCTTTCCTTTGTTACCCCTTTTGTTGCTAAAAAGTTCCATGTTGAGTCAAAGTTGTTACATGAGTCATATGAGGTGTCTACTCCTATTCGTGCATCTATTGTTGCTAGGAGGGTGTATAGAAATTATCCGATTTGAATCTTGTATAAAATATTACCTTGTGATCTTATTGAATTATATATGGTTGATTTTGATGTTATTCTTGGGATGTATTGATTGCATGTATACTACGCTTCTATTAATCGTAGGACCCATAGAGTTAAGTTTCAATTTCCAAACGAACCTGTCCTTGAGTGGGAAAATCATGATGTAATAGTGAGGGGTAGGTTCATCTAATGCATTAAAGCCCATAGGTTGATTTCCAAGGGGTATTTGTATGATCTTGTGAGAGTCAAAGATATGGAGTCCAAAGTTCCTTCTATTGATTCAATCCCAGTTGTAAATGACTTTCTTGATGTCTACCCAAATGATCATCCCAGTGTCCCTCTCGAAAGGGAGATAGATTTTGGCATAGATCTCCTCCTGGACACCTAACCTATCTCCATTGCCCCTTACCATATAGCCCTAGCGGAGTTGAAAGAGTTAAAAGAGTAATTGAAAGATTTGTTGGAGAAGGAATTTATTAGACCTAGCCAATGTCCTTGGGGTGCACCAGTGTTATTTGTAAAGAAGAAAGATGGGTCTGTTGAGGGATGTGAGGCAAAGATTAAGGAAAGAGAGATTGTGTGCCAAATATGGCAAGTGCAAATTTTGGTTGAAGAAGGTTGCATTCTTGGGTCATATGGTGTCCAGGGGTGGTATAAATCCTAAGAAAATCAATGTGATTAAAAATTGGCTTAGACCATTGATCCTGTCAGATATTAGGAGTTTCTTGGGCCTTGCGGGTTACTATATAAGGTTTGTGAATAGGTTCTCCTCCATTGCTTCTCCTATGACAAAATTGATTCAAAAGAAGGTTAAGTTTGTGTGGACTGATGAATGTGAGAAAAGTTTCCTAACATTGAAGGATAGACTTTTGTCCGCTCCTATATTGTCACTACCGGATGGGCTTGAGGGTTTTGTTGTGTATTGTGATACATCTAGAGTTGGTTTAGGTTATGTGATAATGCAAAATGGCAAGGTCATAGGCTATGCTTCTAGGCAACTCAAAGTGCATGAAAAGAACTACCCTGCCCATGATCTTGAATTGGACGTCATGGTATTTGCATTAAAAATTTGGCGTCACAATTTGTATGGGGTGGATGTTAATGTCTTTACAGATCATATGAGCCTCCAATATGTCTTCACATAAAAAGATCTCAACTTGAGACAAAGAAGGTGTCTAGAACTCCTTCAAGAATACGATATAAGTGTGCATTACAACTTGGGTAAGGCAAATGTTGTGGCGGATGCTTTGAGTCGGGTGTCCATAGGTAGCCTAGCTCATGAGGATGGTGTTGAAAAAGAGATGGCTAGGGATGTGTATAGGTTGGCTAGATTGGAGGTGAGGTTGGAAGATATGGGTAATGGTGGTATTGTTGTTGATAGTTCTCAATCTTATTTGGTTGATGAGGTGATAGTAAAATAAGATCTAAACTCCTCCTTGCTTGAGTTGAAGGCCTTGGTGAAAGAATGCAACATAGAGGTTTTCTCCCAAGTGGGTTATGGGGCCCTTAAATACCAAGGTAGGTTGTGTATGCCATGTGTTGATGGTTTGAGGGAGAGAATTCTTGAAGAAGCCCATAATTCTTCCTATTCTATCCACCCCATTTCGACTAAAATGTACAGAGACTTGAGGAATGTGTATTGGCGGGGAGACATGAAGAGAGATGTTGCTAAATTTTTTTTCGGTTGCCATATTTGTCAACAAGTCAAAGCTGAACATCAAAAGGCTGGGTGGCCTAATCCAAGACATAAAGATTCCTACTTGGAAGTGGGAGGTAGTTAATATGGATTTTGTGGTAGGGTCGCCCAAGACTAGAAAAGGTTTTGATTCACTATGGGTTACCGTTGATAGGATGACTAAATCGGCTCACTTTCTACTGGTCAAGACTTCATATGAGGCTAAAGAGTATGCAAGTTGTACATCTATGAGTTGGTGAGGTTGCATGGGGTTCCCTTATCCATTATATCGAATCGAGGTGCATAATTTACTTACACTTTTGGAGATATTTTCAACGGAGTCTTGGAACCAAAGTTTACCTTAGTATGGCCTTCCATCCTCAAATGGATGGCCAAGCCAAGAGGACAATTCAACCACTTGAGGATATTATAGGGTTTGTGTCTTAGAGTTTAAAGGTAGTTCGGATGACCATCTTCCATTGAATGAGTTTGCTATAACAAAAGCTATCACTCTAGCATCAATATGGCTCCTTTTGAAGCTCTTTATGAGAGACGTTGTAGATCACCAGTGGGATGGTTTGAGGTTGGAGAGGAGGCTCTATTAGTGCCGAATCTGGTTATGGATGCTCTTTAGAAGGTTAAGATGATTAGTGAAAGGTTGATGGCAGCCCAAAGTCGTCAAAAATCCTATGCCGATTAAGGAAAAGAGACCTAGAATTCGAAGTGGAGGATTGGGTTTATTTGAAAGTATCTCCAATGAAAGGTGTGTTTCATTTTGGTAGGAAGGGTAAGTTGAGTTCAAGGTATGTTGGTCTTTATGAGGTGATAAAGAGGGTTGGCAAGGTAGCTTATGATTTGAAGTTGCCCAACGAAATAAATTTTGTCCATCCGGTATTCCATGTTTCTATCTTGAGAAAGTGTGTTGGTGATCCTAATACCATTGTGCCTCTTGATATTGTGGGTGTTGTTGAGGATAACTTGACTTATGAGGAGATTTCGGTTTAGATCTTTGATAGGCAAGTAAGGAGATTGAGGAACAAATAGGTGGCATACGTTAAGATTCTTTGGAGGAACCAACAAGTCAAGAGTGCTACTTGGGAGGCCAAAGCAGATATGCAAAAGCGGTAGCCTTATCTCTTGCACTCCACTCAAGCCTAAGGTACTAATTCTAAGTCCCCTATGTGACTTCAAGTCTTACATTTCATCTCCTATGTCACTCATGTGCATTCAAGTTTAAGTTAGCAATTTATGATGATTTCACACATATAATAGGATTTTGAAAGTAATGTTTAAAATGTAATATTGCATTCATGTTGGAGCTAATTTGTTCATAATTATTCTTGCCTTGTACGTCTCTTCTACATTCGGGGATAAATGTTCCCATGGGGGAAATATTAAAACGACCCCAAAAATTTCCCAAAAATATTCCTCGAAAGTGCCAGGAATCCTATTTTCCATATATCTAAAAATCCGTTTGGAATTTCAAAAATCTCACTTCATATTATTGTTTAGGGGATCGAAATTAGGGTGGCAAGGGTCTAACCATGAATTTAAAGCAAAGGAATCGAATTATGAAATTTCGCATGGTATAATTTCCAGTGAGGGTTGGCAACCTCTCTGAGATGCGGAGAGGTGTATTTTCCTGCACTGTCTTTTCCTTGTTTCCCCAGATTTTTCTAAGTGTTGGACCTAAATTTTCCCAAACATATTTTTACCTGTACTAAGCCATATTTCACTCTCATATCACCCAAAAACATTCCCCAATATTTCCCCAAACAATTAGACTTATTTCTAACCCTAAATTCAAGTCCCAAAATCAAGGCCAATCTCAAGGATTTATTCAATGAACTCACTTAAGATTCAAATCTTCATTAAGGTCTTCTTCAAGAAATTCACAAAAGCTAAGGTATGTGGTGTTGAATGATTGGGTCCTTTCACCTATGGTGCCTAAACTCTCTATTACTTAATATTACATGATTTAAAGTTGATTTTTCATGTGGGTCTTCTATATTCAGAGATTTACTGCACACAGTGATTTTAGTTCATGTAAGTATGGTTGTTTTAACATGTTTTGAGCTTCAAATCTTAGATCTAATGTTGAATTTAATGAGGGGTTTTGATATGAATGTCTTAGGGGTATTATAAGGAGTTGATTAAAGGTTTTACCACTGATTTTCCTGCATGATTTCATCTCCAAATTGCATGCTCTTTTACCCCCACTACATACCCCCAAGATGTTTGATAAAATGTTCGGTTATGTTTTCTTGAGGAATTGAAGGCTCAAAGTATGAGATATGATATGAATAATTTTTATGATGATGAAATAAGCTTATGTACATGATTATTCCTACATGAGGTATTGTATTAGATCTTATGATGAATCCTATATAAAGTGTTGCATAGACCATGCCCAATCTGGGGGGACAAGAGCCCGGGTAACCTAGAATGAGGGTTAAAATTCATCTCTACTAGGGTGACGGAATGGCATCATGATTAACCTAGAATGAGGACTGAAATTCATCTCTGCCAGGGTGATGGGCTGGCATCGTCACTAACCTAAAATGAGGGTAAAAACTTATCTCCACCTAGGTGATTGGGTGGCAACATCACCAACCTACCAAGGGGTTCATACCATGGAAATCTAGCTTGTTCTTATCTTCACACATGTTATTCTGTATGAGCATGATTTACCAAAGCATGATTTACTAAAGCATGTTTTACTTATGCATTGACAATACATGACATATTGTTATATTATGCCTATTGCCTATTGTTATACATGTTAATTATAAAGCTTATATCTTGTTTCATTGCATCCTACATACTTAGTAAATTCAAATGCACTAACGTATACTCTTACCTATAAGATATCAGTATGTAAGAATCGGTGCCCAAGTTGATCATCCTCATCCACATAGCTAGGCGGTGCTATTCCAAGCTTGTTGGTGAGTCCTTCATTCTGGGGACTTTGGTTTATGTATCCCTCATATATATATATATATATTGAGACACTATCTTATGTTCTATTTGACTATAAGGGTGAACTTGGTTACCTTATCTTGGCCCCTACTCTATCTACGTAATTAGAGGTTTTGTTGGACATGTTGAGTATTTATGTATTAGCTTTGACTTCTCTATGTTGTTTAAGTATTACACTCTCTCTTTCTCCTATAGTCCCATTTCCCCTTGTTCATGGTTTTTATGATATTTTATTTTGCTTCCGCAACTAAGGATGTGTAATGATATGCTGTGAGGCTTATTTGGGATCCCTTCGAGTTCCTCACTCGCTGATCACATCGAGGCCTTAGGCTTGGGACATGACAGCAATGTAGCAAGAGATAAACTTCATAATCAATATGCACGACAATAGTTAATGGGCATGAAATAGCAATATGTCATGTATGACCAATGCTTAAGTAAAACATGCTTAGGTAATCCATGCTCATATAAAGTATCATATATGTAGAATAGACCAAGCCAGCTTTCCAACCTTGGTTGGTCGATGATGGTCACACCTCAATAATCCTAGGTGCTAAACTACAAACCCCTTCTAAACACAAACCCCCAACTCTGTTGATGATGGTCACACCCCAATCATCCTAGGTGGTGAAGTACAAACCCCTCACATGGTTGTGTATGGCCTAATATGATACTTTATATAGAATTCATCATGATAATAAGCTCATTTCATCATTATATAGTCAATCATATCATATCTCATGCTTTGGACCTTCATTTCCACAAGAAACCATAACCGGACATTTTATCGAGCACCTTGGGGTGTGTAGCAGGGGTAAAAGAACATGCAATTTAGAGATGAAATCATATAAGAAAATCAGTGATAAAACCTTAATCAACTCCTTGAAATACCCCCAAGACATTCACATCAAAATCCCTCATCAAATCCAATATTAGATCCAAGATTTAGATCTCAAAACATGCTGAAACAACCATATTTTCATGAACTAAAATAATTGTGCAATAAATTTCTCAATTTACAAGAACCACATGTAAAATCAACTTTAAATCATGTAATATTAAGTAAAAGCTAGTTTAGGCACCATGGGTGGAAGGACCTAATAGTTCAACACCACATACCTTAGCTTTTATGAAGTTCTTGAAGGAGACTTTAATGGAGATTTGAAGCTTGGGTGAGATCCTTGATGAAATCCTTGAGATTGGCCTTGAGTTTGGGACTTGAATTTAGGGTTAGAAATGAGTCTAAGTGTTTGGGGAAATACTGGGGAATGTCTTAGAGTGATATGAGGGTGAAATACAGCTAAGTATATGTGAAAATATATTTGGGAAAACTTATGTCCAACACTTAGAAAACTCTGGGCTAACTAGGAAAAGACAGAGTAAAAATAACATGTCTCAGCGTTGCGGAGAAGATGCGGAGTCTCTCTGGAAATGGCACCAAGCGAAATTTCATAATTCGATTCCTTTGCTTTAAAATTGAGGTTAAACCTTTGTCACCCTAATTTGGACCCCTTGAACAAGAATATGAAGTCAAATTTTTGAAATTCCAAATGGATTTATAGATATATGGAAAACAAGTTTCTGGTTACTTTCGAGGCACGATTTCGAACACTTTTTGGGGTTGTTTCAATTCCAAAAAGTTTGTGACGGAGGTGACACCCTATAGGTACTCCACAGGCCATATGACTCATCACAGGCCATGTGGGTGTAAGGACCCAAACTTTGTATGACCTTAATAGAGCTTGGAAATTTGGTTTCAAAAAGTTTTGGACCAAGGTGACACCCCATGGTAGCCTACACGATCCATATGGGGCTCTACAGACTATGTGGAGCTTCTTTGGGGTATCCCTTAGTCTATGGAAGATGTTTGGCCCTTACGAGTGGAGCTTTAAACTAAGGCACACTACACTTAGATCCCTCATGGTCCATGTGACACTTTACGGATCGTGTGGTGGATCGTGTGGTGGTCTTGGCTTGAAATCCCATAATTTTGGGATCAAGTGTAGTGTCACGGCCAAGTGCACAACCACTGTGAAATGACAATGCCCGTGTGGCCACCCATATGGCTTCTAGTGTCAAATATTTTTCTAAGTATTGGATCACCATCTCAGAACTTTGACATGAAGAATTTTCTAACTGAAATGGTATGGAGGACCATACGGTCCATGTAGAGTGGTACACGCCATGAAATCGGTCGTGCCTTCGTCAAATATTTTGAAGTATGTGTTGAGTCAAATAGATTTTTGATAATGAACATAGGACCATGAAACATATTGATCGATCCAGTCCTTCAGTGCACTGTCTTAGAGAGGAAAAAGCAAGATGCCACGAGATGCAAAATGGATGGAACAATTGGAGATAAGATCACAACATTAAAATAGGAAGTTAATTTAAAAATTATAGGCTACCCATAAAGTTGGGGTGAAGAAGGAGTTCTAAGAGAAGAACTCTACTGAAGCTTGGGGCGGGAACTGAGGAGTTTGAACTGGAGAAGACCTCTTTAGCAACTAAAAAGAGCAAAAAAATATTTCAGAGTTTCTTATCAAAACAAATAGCAAAAAAGAGTCAGTCAAGTTTAGAGTCTTGAGAATCATTTAGGTGATCTATTTCGTTATTTGAATTTAAGTCTAGGAATTTTTTTAATTCATTATTGTTGAGTCATGTTATTTTACTTAGATCAGTGATCTATAAACTGAGATTAGGCATAGTCTTCAATTTGAGGACAACTTGAAGACTTGGGGAACATAAGCCTTGAGAGGTTTATTTCTAGTTAGGTTTCATTTGAAGTTTGTTGTGTCTTAGATTACTAGGACCTTGTAATCTTTTTGTTGAGTCTCATATTGATTTAGTGAAGTTGGGAAAATTTTCTATAGGGGTACAGGTCATGGTCTTTCACCTTTTGTGAGTAGGTGTTTCCACATAAAAATACTGTGTTTTCTTATATTTTTACTTCCTGGAAACACGTTTACAAACTTTGTTCTTCGATTAGGAAAATCTATAGGTTGTGCAAATCGAACAATTGGTATCAGAGTAGGTATTACAATTAATAGATAATACCTAAGAATTAGTCATGATGAACACTACACCACCCCTTGGAGATGGAGAAGGACAATCATCCATAAGGCTACCACTCTTCAATGGAACTCACTTCGGCTGTTGGAAGGCTAGAATGGAAGATTTCATCCAAGGAAAGGATTATGAACTTTGGTATAGGGTCACTGTTGACCTACTATTCGTATGAAAACTACGGAAGGTTAACAAGTTCCTCAACAAAGTAGGGAGTTCATAGCTAACGACCTTGTGGCACTGAGGAAAAATGCTAAGGCCAAAAACATTTTAGTTTGTGGGCTGGGACTTGATGAGTATAATAGGATATCAAATTATACTAATTCTAAGCAGATTTGGGATGCTTTGACGATTGCACATGAAGGAACTACTCAGGTTAGGAAGTTCAGGGTTGCCATGTTGTTTATTGAGTATAAAAGCTTCAAGATTAAGGAAAATAAGTCTCTGCAGGATATGATGGCAAGGCTCACACTGCTCATTAATGAACTGGCATCTTTGGGAAAGATATTAACTACTGAGGAACAAGTTGACAAAGTTCTAAGAATTTTACACAAAGCCAAGTGGGATGTAAAGGTTACTTCCATCAGAGAAGATAAGAATATTGAAACTATGACTCTAAATGAACTGGTTAGAAACCTCAAGACATATGAAATGAACATAGAAGATCAAAAGAAGGAAGTAGCAACAGGTAAGAAATCACTAGCATTAAAAGGCTGCCTCTAATGATGAAGGGTCAGATCTAGATAAGGATCAGATAGCCTTTCTAGCTAAGGATTTTGAGAAGTTTCTCAAGAAAGAGAAGGGGAGAGATAAGAGAGAAACAGGTAGCCAAAAGTGGTCAGAAGACTCAGGAAGCAGGAAATGGTTTGATGACAAGATTAATCACTGTTTGATGACAAGAATCATATCAAACAGTGTCCACAATGAGAAATTGAGTGGAAAAGGAAAGAGCAGAGAAATAAATGAAAGAAAAAATTGCTAAGCAAAAGGAGAAAGAAGAGTACGCTATGATGGCTGCTTAGGGATCTAGAATCAATGAGTCAGATATAGAAGATGTAGACAAAAATGTATTCATGGATGTTGAGGATTCAGATCTTCAGGATGATGATAAGCCTGAGGTAAGTATTCTTAAACTAAAAGAGAAGTTACATCTTTTTTCAAAAAGAAAGCTAATCTTGCTAATGAATGGGTTGATTGATAATTTTCAAAAGATAGCTAATGAAAAAGACCAGCTGATCAAAGATTTTTTAGATCAAAAGTTGGAAAGTCTTGAGGTCAAAAATTGTCTAAAAAAACTAAAGAAGAGAATCACAAGTTGAAGAAACAAGGTGAAAATCTTGATATACTTGTGCTAAACTTAAAATCTGAGATTCTGAAGTTAACAGTGGTGAAAAAGATAAGAGTTAAATGAGTGATAAACATCAAAAGATTGAAACTGAATAAAAAGAATGTAAAATTGAGTTCTTTCGTGAGAAAGAGAAGGTTAGAAAATTGACTTCGTAAATTTTCTCCCTAAAATTGGATCTAGAAAGGGAAAATAGGGGGACTCAGTCTTCAAGAATAGTGAACCATATAGAAAGCAGGAGTCATAATGAGAAAGCTGGAAAAGGATTCTATCAGGAGAATGTCACCACTACTGACTTGTGCTACATTTGTGGAAAAATTGGTCATCTAACTACTGAATGTCCAATTGCAAATAATGTCAAGAACAGGAACACTAGTCATCTTTACAAAAAGTGGCCTAAAAATGATAAAAGAAACAGGTAAAGGAACATGTTACCAGGTTAGGCAAGAAGGGATCTTTTTCACCCTTTTTACAACAGGAAAGGACCCCTAACCCTTAATTGGAAGAAATGAATCAAGGGCTTGGAAATGGTTTATCATGTGGATGGATTGAAGTACAACTTGTTGAGTATTTCTTAATTGTGTGATAACGGTAACAAGGTAACCTTCACTTCTATAGGTTGCAGGGTCAAAAAGCTAGACACAAAGGAGATAGTTCTTGTTGCCAAAAGGCATAAACATGTGTACAAGCCTGACAGCAAGGGAATGCCAGGTACACATTTGAAATGCTTGAGTGCTATTGCTAATGATCCTTTACTTTGGTACAAAAGACATAGGCAAATAAAGATTTTGCACATTTTCATTGGCTTCGTTGCTTTATATATTTTTTTTATATTTTTTTTGTCTGTGATTCAGCAATCCCAATCATTCAAAGGGAAGTAGACTACTCAAAAATCATCCATATCCCAATTCCATTCATTTAATCCACCACAGAAAATTATTTTATTCTTGTCTTTCAAAAAAATTCCACGATACAAGTCTAAAGCAATTAAATACACTAGCGTCAAAGGATATGGTTATAAGGTTGCCTAAAACTACTTTCAAAGACAACAATGTATGCAGCGCATGTGTAAGGGAAAGCAAGTAAGGATCTTTCAAGTCAAAGAACCAGGTAAGTATAACTATGTTCTTGGAACTAGTTCACATCGATCTGTGTGGATCCATAAGGGTAAAAAGCAGAGGAGGTAAAAGGTGCATGTTTGTTATTATTGTTAATGATTACTCAAGTGTTACTTGGACACTCTTTTAAGCTTCTAAAGAAGAGCATTTCAATGTCTTTTCTATTTTCATCAAGAAAATGGAAAAGAAATTGGAGACTTCCTTAATTTTCATAAGATCTTATCATGGAACGAAATTTGAAAATGCAAAATTTCTAGAATTCTGCTCAACAAATGGTATAGATCACAACTTCTCTGCTCCAAGGACACCTCAACAAAATGGAGTAGTTGAATGGAAAAATAGGATTTTAGAAGATATGCTATAACAATGATGATTGCTAGTAACCTGGCAAAAAATCTGTGGGCTGAAGCTATAATACTGCTGCAAGGGATAGCAATTTCAATCCATATAAGAAAAAAGAAACCCATTTTACCCATATTTATTTTAATTTATCATTCATATTTTCTAAATGGGTAAATATGGGTTGATCTATTTTAAGAGTTCATACAAATATGATCAAAATGAATAAAATAAGGACACCTATATAAATCTATAGATCCCCAACTCATAACAAAAAAATCTAAATTGCTCTAAACAAAATTTTGTGTGCATGATTATTTTTATGTTTCTTTAAAAAATTTGTACTGAGGAGGGGCAAAAAAAATTAACGATTTTTTTAATTTTTATTGGGGTGGGCAGAAGTACTAAAAATTAAAAAACTGAACCAAAATAAACTAATTCGATTTTTCAGCTCGATATCGAGACAGGGGGCCAAAAAAATTTTTGTTTTACTTTTTATTGGGTGGACATAAACACCAAAAAATTAAAAAATTGAACTAAACCAAACTAATTTATTTTTTCAGTTTGGCGTTGGTGGGGGGCAAAAGAATTTTTTTTATTGGGGCGGGCATAAATACCAAAAAATTAAATTAAACTACACTAATTTGATTTTTCAATTCAATGTCGGTGGGGAAGGGGGGCAAAAAAGATTAAATTTTTTAAATTTTATATTGAGATGGGCATAAATACCAAAAAGTTGAAAAATTCAACCAAACCAGTTTGATTTTTCGGTGTCAGTGGGGGGCAAAAAAATTTAACTTTTTTTATTTTTTTTATTGGGGCGGGTACAAATAACAAAAAATCAAAAATTCAAATCAAACTAAACTAATTTGATTTTTTTATTCGATATTGGGGTGGGGGGTGGGGGGCAAAAAAATTAATTTTTTTTATTTTTTATTGGGATAGGCATAAATATCAAAAAATAAAAAAATTGAACCAAACCAAACTAATTTGGTTTTTCGGTTCGGTGTCGGTTGGGGCAGGGAGATTAACTTCTTTTTAATTTTTTATTGAAACGGACATAAATACCAAAAATTTAAAAAATCAAACCAAACCAAGCTAATTCAAATTTTTAGTTCGATGTCAGGGTGGGGGGATTAATTTTTTTAAAATTTTTTATTGGGGCCAACATAAATACCGAAAATAAAAAATTGAATCAAAACAAACTAATCTGATTTTTCAGTTCTATGTCGGGGTGGAGGGGGCCAAAAACTTTTTATTTTTATTTTTTATTAGGGCGGACACAAATATTGAAAAATTAAAAAATGGAAGCAAACCAAACTAATTCAATTTTTTGGTTCAGTGTTGATGGGGCAGGGGGGTCAAAAAATTTAACTTTTTTTTATTTTTTATTAGGCTGGCCATAAATACCAAAAAATTAAAAAATTAAACCGAACCAAACTAATTTAATTTTTTGGTTCAATGTGGGTGTGTTCTTTTTTCAAAAGCTCAGTTCTTCGATTCGTGTAGGGGTCTCAAAACTTTGATACACCGAAGAACTGGCTTTTATTAAAAAAAATGAAAAAAAACTATTTGGGAGTCGGGTTGGGGTGATTGGGATTGAACATTAACAATCTAGCTTTGATTTAATCTTTTTTGGCTTTAAGAGAATAAAGTGGGTTGGAACTATTCTTATCCAAACCATATTTGACCAAATCTATATTTATCCATGTTTTATATGGATGGATTGTGATGCAATCTATTTTGGCTCAATCTATATTCAATCCATCCAAATCCAATCCAGTCCTCCTATTTGCCACCTCTAACTGTTGCCTACATTATCATAGATGCATGTTAATGCCTATCTTAAACAAAACTCCCTATGAATTACTTAAAGGAAGAAAACCAAATATCTCCCACTTTAAGATATTTGGTTGTAAATGCTATGTTCATAATAATGGTAAGGACAATTTGGAAAAACTTGATACCAGAAGTGATGAGGGAATTTTTCTAGAATATTCTCCACATAGTAAAGCATATAGAGTGCTGAATAAAAGAACAAATTGTGTTGAAGAAAGCATTCATATTATTTTTGATGAAAATAGTTTTGTTTTTTAGACTGAACTGCAGGATGACTATAAGCTGGAGCACAAGACAGAGGAACAATCAATGGTACCTGGTTCATCTGCAGGACAACCAGGTTTATCTATAGGACAACTGGAGAGATCAAAGTCAGGGGGAACTATAGGTTCTGAAACTCAATCTGCTGATTTGGGACCTGCCCAATCAGGATCTGCGAGTGTTGAACAACCTCAAAGGTTTATAGTGAAAAGTTCCAAATATTAGGACTTACAGCCCTTGGGAAATGTGTTAACTGATCTTATTTCTAGAATCACAACCAGATCAGGGGTAAAGAATCTGTGTGCATTCCAAGCCTTTCTGTTAATGATAGAACCCAAAAAGGAAGCGGAAGCACTGCAGGATGAAGAGTTGATACCTGCAATGCAGGAAAAAATAAATCAGTTTTGAAAGATGCAAAGTATGACATCTTATGCCCAAGCCAAAAGGAAGAACTATTATTCGTCCTCGAATGATGAGTACAGGTGGTAATAAGGCACGAATAAACTCAAAAGTCATCTCAGTACTCACTTAATAAATCAAACTCTCAACTCCTCATCGATCTTAATAGTCTCTATTTAGACTCAGGAATATAAACATCAAGAATTTAATTACTCAAATACTCCAACTCATGGGTGAACATCGACTCAAGAGTAGAAAACGCAACTCCATTAACTTAAGCTTATAGCTCTGACTCAAATTTCCATCTAACTGCCTCCTTCTCTTCCATTCAAGCCTACTTCTAAGCCTTAAGGTGCTATTCACGAGATGATCATATTCATACAAAGCTTCCTCAATACTCAACTCTAAAATTCCACATGGCTTTCATCAAAAGATCACTAGTCCTCTTCACTACTTCACTACTTTTCTCGATCCCTCATTACGATGTCTTCACTAGTCTATCATTGATACTTGCATGACAACAACCATGAATTCAAGCCGATTACCCTAACAAATTCAACTATACCTTAGAATTTTTAAGTCTACTTGACACTTCTACCTCTACCATTCAATGAGTTCTCACTCACAATCATACCAACATACTTTTACCTATCTATTGCTCATCATAAGGTTTTATTTCGCTCCTCCTTTCTATCTTTATCCCTTCATGACACAAGTTTAACACCAATTTCATAATAAGTATATACTCACTCCCCCTTATCTACCGTCATCCTCAGCCTACTACTATCAGCATCACCATTTGGACCTGGAGGAACTTATCATATCCCCTTTTGGTGAAATCTCAAACTACTACCTCTCCACGTAAAATAAGTACAAATATCATCAAGAACTCAAATAGTCAGTTGCTCGAGTACCCATTCTCATGAATAGACTTTGACACAATGTCTAGAGTTTAAACTTTATCTCCAGCATCATTATTAGGCATGAATACTATCAAGGACTTGCATACTCAAGTACACAAAGACTCAAAAGGAACATCAACTCAAACATAGGAACTCAACTTCATTTTCACAATTCAGGAGCACTCATTCTCTCATATCCCCCATAACTCATCTACTATTATCAATACTTCTATCAATATTGGAAAGCTGGATTACTCAAAAGGCTAGGAACGGAGATCATTACCACGATTCAATCAAAAAATCTTATTTGAAAGCATTCATAATGAAGTACAATCTCCCTTGTCTATCAAAATTCACTCTTTCACAGAACTTTATGTAGTGTAAAACTCAGGTCACATCTTATTTAGCATAGAACTAGAAACTCTTGGATTCATAAGGTATGATCAAGATTAATGAATGAATTCATCGCTTCTCATCCTCAAAACTCAGCATAAACAAGAATCAACATGATGTGCATAGGACTAAGTCATAGGTACGACAGTCATACACCAGAAGGGAATAGAGTATCACAAATAGAAAAGAGTTGACATCTTATCTTAATCAACCCATCACTATTGAAGACTCAAGATATACTCTGGTTTACCACTTCTTCATCTACCCCTTAGCTCTCAAAGTCCTCTCTCTAAATTTGGGAATCAATTTCCTCTACTAGGCTGTAAGAGCATGTATCTCCACTTGGTCAAGGAATCACTACCCACAAGAATATCTTAAACTCTTCTGTTATGCTGTAGTCGCATACATATAACTAGCTATGCAAACTATTTTCACCGATATAGCTCTTAGCTCCTTCCTTCCTCTATGGAAATCTCTCTATATTTACTATTCTTATGATGTATATAACTACTTTCCATAACTCTTACAATCTAACCTCCTCTTTTTTCCTGTAGAATCCCAACTTCTATTCCCCCATAAACTCAGTTGTATAAGACTTAGACTATCATGAAAAACTCATCATCATTCATGTATAAGCCCTAATATACTTTGCTACTCATGAAGACAAACATTACCTGCATCAGCCTACTCTACATTGGCAACTCAAATATACTATCTAAATTCCTATAGTAGTTCTAACTAAGAGCTTCACACATCTTTACACAATCATGGATACATATCTCCAACCTCTTCTTATCTATTGAGTTATCCTCGTCTCACTCGTCTTACCTAAAGGGGTACTTGTACCTTGACGATAGCATCACTTCCTCACAAATCAACATCTTCATCTCAAATATACACTATGCAAGCCTCTTATAGCACATCTTCAACTAAGATGACCACTCTCATGATGCTATCTCCTCTTTAATAGTACTACTCAAAATTCAAGCTTAGAGTCTAGCACTAACATGTGCATCTATCATACACCTCGTTAATGCTAACTTATAACAACTAGGTAAAACTTTAGGGAGAATAAGCCCACTAAAATCTCATAGAGTGTATTCAATCAACATATCCCTTCCTCATAACTCATATCACTCACCTATTGGATCATATCTCCTTATCTGACTAAGCTCATAACTCGACGAGTCTCATGAACTCTCACTTAAAAATCATAAGCCTAATTTAGATCTATCATGTTGAAAGCACTCTTTTCCTTATTCAACATCTGCACTTCACCCTCAATAGCATGATTACCACAACACATCAACATAATAAGCATTCTCTACCATATCCTAACAATAACTCTTCCTCTATACCTTATCAAGAAAATCATGGGATACTTACAACTCTTTCATCAAACTTATGGCAATCAACTCATCACCCCATTATATACCTAGTGGATATGTAACTTTAACAACAAGCCTTAATCAGCTATCACTCTCACTATCTTATCCTTTTCTTCATTAGCTCTTCTTGGAAGTATGATCACAATTGTGTAAACACATAATGTACAAATTAAACGAGAGTTTTCCATAGAGTTTAACTCTATCGCACAAATCAGAATATGAAGGAAGGGAAACTTTTCCTAATGTCTTATAGCCTCTTGCTTATGAAGTATGGTGCACAACATACCAATAAACAAGACTCTACTAGACACGGTTTCATAAACACCCTAGGACATGTGAACTCTGTGCCCTAATACCAAGTTTGTCATGCCCCAAGTCTACACCCTAAATATGGCTGCCACTTGGAAATCATTTCTAGTCCCAAGCAAACCAGTTGGCCTGGCTAACTTACTCAGTAGAAGACATTAGTACCATAATGAACTAGAATGGGTTCAAAATTCATAAACTTAAAGATACAATAGTCATATATGTAACTTAACTCAAAATCTTTCAATCAATATCGAAGAAATAACTTGAACAATATCTTTCTACTCTATGAAGCCTCTAAAGTACTAACTCTGAACAAGGCACTGGAGTAGGCTCATAGGTACCTCAACTAAAATAAATACAAAGAAATAAACACTCTTGAGCTCCTCTGGTTGCAAAGAGGCCTTGCCGACTGCTGATGGGGGTTGTCTTACTGAACATCTGCTAACATGGATACCAGGATTTATATCATAAAATGATGCAGTGCCAAAGGATTCAGTACATGGAATGTACGGTATATAAGATGGCCAAAAAGTAGTAACGATAGGATACTCACTTTAAAACTGAACTTTGAGATAGCTTAATAGACAAAAGTATGTCATGCAGGTAAGAGATATACTTTTAAACTCATTTCAAGGTGCAACTTAATATAAAAGAAATACTTACTTTAATGCATTCATGAGTGCAAATAAATATTTATAAATATAATACTCAAATACTTAGCTCTACAAATATCTCAACTCAATTAAATATACAACATAATAAAAAGAAATACTTTAATAAAGAAATAATAAATGTTAGTGTGTAAAATAATAAACTTTATTTCTTGGAGAATTTCTCTAACCGATAACCGTCACTATGAGCTTAGTGATGATACAGCTTCTTGCCCACACTGCCAGAGACATCCCATACTTTGCCAGGGTAAGGAACGAAAACTAGGGGAGTGGATCCATCCAAAACTAGGCCACCTCAGTAGCAAGTGAGGAATTATCTTCTAGTACAATCATATCCTAAGTTGGTTAAATAGTTTATGAGTTCAAGTTATTATTATTCTCACTCATATCGGTGCTCAATACTACTCCCAAAATAACTTTTATAATGCTTATAACTTCAAGAGTAAGACTTCTCAAAATGCCTTCTTAATCTTTTGGGACTTAGCCCAACTTTAGCTTTTCTTAAACTTTTCTCAACTGGTCTCTTTTCTTTGACTGAAAATGCTATCATTACAAGTATCTCAAAAACAAAAATGCATTACTCGACTATCTTGCAAATGCAAAACTTTAAATACTTCTTAGGCTTAACTCAAACTGTAAACTTTAAAAATTTTCAAGAAATAGATATAGGGTTCTTATAATTTCAACCATAGTTGTAAATATTGTCTCAATATCTTAGTTCAATAATAAAATAAACAAGAGTCATGATCCTTATCAAGAAAATATGCATGAACAGCAGTTTGATGAAATTCACTAATAATGGAGGAAACTTTGATCTCAACTCATAATTATGATCTTGGGTAGCAACTAGCAGTTAAGGATACAAAAATAATAGTAGATTGACTTTTGGAGGGCTTACATACCTTGGAGATTAGTTCTTGGAAGAATTAAAAAACATTCTTGAATTCTTGACTCGGAATCTTTAGAGTTCTTGATGTAGAACCCTGATTCTTGAAAAAAAAGAATCAAGAAATACATTCTTCAAATTCTTAAATTCGTTTCTTGAAATCCTAGATTATGATTTAAGATCTATTATGGATTCATGAATAGTTGAGGAAATTTGGGTTGGGTAGATTGAAATCTATGAAGAATAACTTACCATGAGGATGAATATTGAAAGCAAATCCTAAATTGATGACTTTCTTGATGATTCTTGAGTGTTCATGTTTAAGAGTGAGGAGAGGGATTTTAATTATGAAAACTGATGTTTTGTGGGTTTTGGGACGTTAAATAGGCCCCAAAGATTTTAGGACAAAAGTACCCTCAAAATAAAAAGAAAAAAATATCATTGCTTATCCAGTAAGGGTTCGCGTTTTGTCTGCGATGCACTCCATGTGAGGACCATCAAATAGCTCTGCACTCCTTCACTAAAATGGTCATAACTTTCTATTTCGAACTCTGATTAATGCAAAATTAGATGCATTGGAAAGCTAATTCGATGATCAATTTGATATATTATGGGTAACCTAATGCATTATATTTTAGAAGATATGGTCATTTGAAGTTTACTATTCTTTTGACTCATACGAAAACTTAATTATTAGAAATTCTTTTGACTTGTTGTGATGTAAAAGATCCTTTATACTTGTTTATTGACTTAGAAAAGGTTGGGGAATGATCAAAGTGCCCCTCCCGAATTAAAAGAATAAAATTTGATCTCAAAATATCATGTGTGCGACGTGCCTAGGGCTCGGACATGTGTATTTCATAAATTTCTCAGAATACATTCTTTCCAGGAAGTTTAAGAAAAATCACAACTGTACGTCCGCGCCCCAGTCGTGTCGTGCCCTAGGCGCGTAGTTCCGAATTTAATTACAAAAAATTATTTTTTGACTCAATTGCTCTAAAATCAGGTCGAGACCATTTTTTCACTTTATTTTTTATGCTGATCATAAATCCATTCTCAAATTTTCCATTAAAGCTTAGGAAGACACGCTATGTAAATGATTCCATCCTAGGGGTATTTCAATAATTTCATGGGGTGTCACAAGTACTAAGTAGAGAACATTTTGAAAAAATCAAATTAGACTTAGGGATGATTAAGATTGCATAAACTTCCCTCAATGATTGGCTAGAAAATATGATCTTTGCACTAACATCTAAAATGATTTCTCATTTTAAATTCTCACATGTAGTGTATCCCAAAATTCAGAAAAATGGACTAAGTCTACATTGATGTGTATTATAGTGTGTAGGTTACTAGATTAGGTGCAAAGGTTAAGGGAAAGCTGAAAAAAATCATGTAATAATTATTTTCTATCTAAAATAGTGATTGTTAAATGAATCAGGCACTCTAAACTTTTTGCTCTCGTCCCAAGCCATCATCATTGTTTTGCCGCCAAAAATCCAAACATCTCTTCCCATTGACAGATGATGGCTACAATCACATCACTCACCTCACCTTTTCCTATTCAAGTTCATCCCCTTTTTTTACTTGTAAAACTCTTTATTATTTGCCTCTTGCACTTACCCATTTCTTTATAAAGTTAAACATATCCATTCTTCCAATAAAGAAAACCTTCATCCATCAATGGCATCTCCCCAAAGTTCCCAAAGCACCCACTTGCAAGAACTAGAAAACCCTGATTCTTTTGCAATCATGGTTCATGAAACAGCAAATCTACCACCTCCTTTGCCATTCCATCTCTCTGATTTTGCAGAATGGGCGTCACTCCAAAATCATTTATCTCAGATTTTCTCAAACCCATCACCCCTTGGGCCTCTTCTTTTAAAGGGTTGAATATAGTTCCTATTCAATCCATTCCTCTTAATATTCCACCATCTGAAATTCAAACCTCTAATGCTCCAATCGCCGTTGCTCCACTTTCCAAACTAGTACACCGTTGTCTGAGGAGAATCCCTGGAGACCCCATTGAAGTCCCTAATGATTTTCCCTATCCTGAAAGGGTAGCCATATTTGATTCTTCAAGGGCACCCCAAAAAAGAAGTCGTAAGTATCAAGATGAAACTGCTCTTCAAAAGGCTTTACATCATAGCAAGAAATGCAAGAGCTCCTCTTTCTTGCTCCTCGTAGGGTGACCTATTACTGCGCCAAGTTCTAAAAACGTATGTAAGCATATAATTTACAAGCCCCCTCACTCTCACCCTGCTCCCTCTCCCAAGAAAACCTCTACCACTGCCAAGACCCCTCCTAAGTCTAGGGCATCCTCTAGTAAGGAGAAACACGTTCCTCCACCTGGTCCCTCAGATGATTCTGAGATAGAAAGTGATCATGAGAAACCTCTTATTTACCAAACTAACCTACACTTACTCTGCCTTATTCACTTTCCAAAGTGCAAGCAATCTCCTATCGACCAAACTGACTCATACTTCCTCTCCCTTATTCACTTTCAAAAGTGCTCGCTCATTTGGGGTCATGTCATTACAGGGTATGAGGGGTCTGATATGGACATTATTGTTTCTAAGTTAGAATTTTAGGGTTATTCTGACTTGTTTCTCTTAGGAAATACTCAAAGGAAACTTGCTAAGCCTGAGAGGTATGAGATTTATGGGAGAGGCATCGTGCGTGACTCTGTTTTCATCACCACTGTTAGAGGAAAATCTATTAATCCTAGTGTTTTTGATATTGGGGAAATCTTGGGGAATCCTACTAAAGGTTAAGATCATTATGTCTGCCACAAATGGCCACCCCTTGACAATATGTCTTTTACTCTTGAAATTACTCATAAATTCTCAGGTCTTATTTCTCCTTGGCTCAACACAGGTGCTTCTTGGGCAAGGAAATGCCTTATCTTCATCAGCTCTACTTTGATATAGTGTACAAAGGCCTTATCCCTAGGAAGGAAAGAAGATTTGAGGCTAGTTTCTTTGATTTGACTCTTATTGGACTGATTGATACTAATATTCCTATCAATCTGCCTAGCCTCATCCCTTAGCATATGCAGTGTGTCCTTATTCAGGATAAGAATGGACATGCCTTTCCTTATGGCTTTTGATTGTGTTAGATCTTTGAGGCATATTCTATTCCTGTCCAAGTCTGGACCATGCAGATGACTAAAGATGTACTTGGACAAGTGAATCATGTTGCTCTATTTATTTCTATGCACCATGCTAGCACCCCTCTTCATAGACTTCAACTTTCTTTGGATGCCAAGATAGTAGAATTAGCCACTGCCCATCAGGACTTTGCCCAGGAGAGAAGTGCTCTGTTTGCCAGGATATTTGACATTGCAGATACACTGAATAAGGAACGTGTTGCACATGCTGAGATTGTCTATAAGCTATCCTTGTTGATTCCCTCCATTGCCCCCTCTACATGACCTGTTCCTTTAATATGTTTCTATTATTTTTGGAACTGCTCATATAATTAGTCACTATGTTTAAGATGCTTAATTTTTGTTTTTGGTTTATTTTCTTTTTTTTTTTTTGAATGCCTTCTTGTATGTTACTCTTAATGTAATTTTGCTATGTCTAATGCATACAAGTTGTTCTTGGTTCACTCTGTCTCTTGGTGATTCCTGTGTGGCTTTTGCTTATGCGTACTCAGTTTTTAGTATGGTTGTTCCAAAGTTGTTTTTTTCAATGATACCAAAAAGGGGAAGTCATGTTTGAGTTGGGCAATATTTATAACCCTTGTTTAAATTGTTTCATTCTTAAGGATCTTTCTTAGTAGCTACAGGCGAGATGGATGGATGTTGATACTAAGGAAGTTTATCATCATCAAATAGGGGAATATATTGAGTCAAATGGAGTTTTGATGATGGACATAGGACTATGAACATATTGATCGATCCAATCCTTCATTGCACTATCTCAGAGAGGAAAAGGAAAGATTCTACGAGATGTAGAATGAATGGAACACTTGGACATAAGGTCACAATATTAAAATAGGAAGCCAGTCAAAAATTATAGGCTATCAAAAAAGTTGGGGTGAAGAAGGTGTTCCAAGCAAAGAAGAACTCTATTGAAGCTTGAGGCGAGAACTGAGGAGTTTGAACTAGAGAAGATCTCCTAAGCAACTGGACTAAAAAGTGCAAAAAAACATTCAGAGTTTCTTATTGAGATGAAAAAACAAAAAAGTGTCAGTCAAGTGTAGAGTCTTGAGAATCATTTAGGAGATTTATTTTATTTTTTGAGTTTAAGTAGAGGAAGTTGTTTAATTCTTTATTGTTGAGTAGTGTTTTGTTACTTAGCTCAGTGATCTATAAACTAAGATTAGGTATAGTATTCAAGTTGAGGACAACTCAAAGACTTGGGGAACATAGGCCTTGGGAGATTCATGTGTAGTTAGGTTTCATTTGAAGTTCGTTGTGTCTTAGGTTACTAGGATCTTGTAATATTTTTTTTGAGGCCCATATCAATTTAGGTTACTAGGTTTTTCACCTTTTGAGAGTCGGATGTTTCCATATAAAAGTATTGTGTTCCCTTCTGTTTTTACTTTCTGGAAACATATCCACAAACTTTATTCTTTGATTAGGCAAATCGATGGGTTGTGCAAATCTAACCATTTGGAATCTTCAAGATCAAGCTAAGGTCACTTTCAAACCCTCAATTTAAGCTTATTTATGTTGTTTAAGGCCATCATGGGTCTCCTACATCAAGCTAAGTTTAAAGAAATTTCATTGGCCAAGTTTTTCACAAGAGCCAATGAAAGGGTAAACTTTAAACGGTCATATGTCTTATCACAAAAAGAATTGGGTGACCCACGACCTATCAAATTGAATCTCTTTGAATTAGCTATCCAACACATTTGATTTTACCTCATTCTGAGTTTGGAGTAAGAAGTAATGTCCTTTTCTGTAGAACTTGTCTAGGCTGGATAGTGTGCCTTCATAGACTGTGAAGAGCTTCACAATCTATGAAGCCAACCATGTCAAGTTTCGGATAAAATTTAAAGGGCCATTTTATTGAGGTGTTTTTGATATTTTGACCCATCCCCAAAGCTTTTTAAGACCTTTAAACCCCCTTTACACTCTCAAACCTCTCCTACACTAATTCTAACCCCTCATTCAAGACTAACCCTTAGTTTCTGGAATCAAACTCTCAAATTCTCTCCAACTCTTATCTTTAAGATTCAAACTAGGCTTCAATTGCATTTAAACTTTAAGATAAATACTTTTCAAATTCGTCTTCCTAAGCAAGGTATATGGGTTTGATTCTTGGTCCATTTCAACCAAGAAGACCCAAATTCTTTTCAAGTGATTTTTTATGGAGTTTAGCTTACTTTTAATATGGGTTTTCAAAATTATGATTTATTAAATTCAATTGATGTATGGTCTATACTTTATTGATGATTTTAAGTTGATTTAAGCCCTAATATAATAGTTTGCATTGAAGTTATGAAAGTGCATGTCCCTTTTAAAGCTTGATTTGTGCATGGGAATTCTATATTATGATTTATATGTGAATTTTACTTATGTTTTTATTTGAATTTCCTAATGCATTGTTTATTTAAGTTTAAATCTATATTATCCATTCTATTCTCATCTCATTCATGGCATATACATACATGACTATGGTTTTTATGGAAACTATGAAGTGGGTTAAGCCCAACTATGTTTATGTATATGATGTTGATAAGATATTGGTTATGACAAGAATATGATCGCATAAATGTCAATAATTATGGATCTTTGAGAATTTTGGGTGCTTGCACCATCTTTTATATTTGAATGAGTTATTCCTATGCATAAATATTATGACTATAAGCTACGATTTGACATTTGAGCCTAATTATGAATGTATGAGAAATATGTTTGGCTTTTGATCCTAAATGTACATTGAAATGTTTTGAAATGAATATTGCCTCTTTTAAAAGCATGTATATATATATATATATATATATATATATATATGTATTCTTGTGAGATGATGACTTAGCACCCATAGATTGAGGGCTCCCTCTCTTTCCGTAAACTATGTGTCAATCATAGGTATATGTGAAAATCCTATCCAAAATGGGGATGCCCATAAAGAAGGTTGACTCCAAAATGGGGATGCCCGTAAAGAAAAAAATGATATGATATGCTATGTGTGAAAGCCTGTCCGAAATAGGGATGCTTGTAAGGAAGGTTGCTTCATACGAAATGGGATGCCCATAAGATGAAGTATGGTTTACCTTTGACAAGTAGGCCACCTCTTTACCGATGAGGGGATTGAATAGGGATTCCAAGTAATAGGTCGCTTGTCTTACTCTTGTCAGTTGAGGTCACATTCCCACTATATATGAGCATTATGGCATTTCATGCATCATTGATTTCATGGCATATTGTTATACTACTCTTCTTTGGATATATACTTCTTTCTATATTATGTGCCCTTGTCATCTAACATTGAATGCAGGTTTGGTAAGTCATATGCATTGCATCCCACATACTTAGTACATTCAAACGTACTAACGCATATTTTTGCCTACATGAACTAACCATGTACGGAATGGAGACTACTTTCATCAACTGGTTGATGGTTAGATCGGATTGGAGACATTTGTTGTAGTGAGTCCTATCTTCCAAGGACAAGCTACCATCTATCTACCTTACGTTGTTCTTATTTTCATTTTACTTTGAGAGTGAGACTGGGGCATGTCTTAGCCCTTATCCTATCTTATTCTAGAGGCATTATTGGACATCTTGTCGACTCTTGTTGGATCTATATGTCATGTGTTGTATTTTGAGCTTATGGTTATGATTATCTTTTGGATATGTCTATTATGGATTGATTATGAGAACTATGATATGTATGTATGTTTGGTATGGAAATGTGGAAGATCCTAAGTCCTATATTTGCCCCATAGAGTGAGTCATACATACCCGCCCCTTAGTTCTTATGTACTAATGCTATGTGAATCTATGTTAATTCGATCCCTATGACACCCCGATAGTGTGAGTCCTACTTTTTCATCCCTTAGAACTATGTGTTCACGATTTCATGTACACTTCGGAACCAATGATGTAAATATCGATACTTTGAGGCTTGTTTTAGGGACTCTTGGGATTCCACTCACCATGTCACTCCTAGATCCTTGGTCCGGGTCATGATAGTGGAGGAGCATTGAGGTGGCACTTGGCCTTGTGTGTAGAGTGTTGGACTTATGTTGGAGTTCAAAACCAAGGCTTGCACCACATGAACCCTACATAGATCGTGTGAGGCTTCAATAGCCGTGTGGTGGCTTGTGTGAGGAGCCTTGGCCTTGAAAACCATATTTTGGCGAAGGCACTTTACACATGGACCCTTCATGGGCCCGTTACCCCTTCACAGGTCTTCAGTACGGGTGTTGGTACAAAAATTTTCTAAGTATAGGATCACCGTCTCAGAACTTCATGAATGAAAAATTGTCTAAGTGTAGCCTCATGGATGGGTACACAGTCCATGTGATCTCTACATGGCCCTTGTTGCCTCCACGGGACCCTTGGCAACTTTTTGACCTTCATTTCATTAATGGTGTTCTTATAATTTGGGCTACTCCTAAGGTTTGTTTATAACCTTCTATCGTATTCTAACCCTCTTAAAAGGCCTGTACTCTTCTATTCTCATTCAAATTCAACTCTCACACTTAGGGTTATTCAAAATTCTCTCATAAGAACTCCTCTCAAGTGAACTAGTGAAGGCTTAGCTTGGAGCTTAAGGAAGGGTCTTCTTGTTTATCAAATACTTCTTGTTTCTTGTTGGTTATTTAAGGTATGTACGATTGATTCATGTTCCCTATCAACCATGAAGACCCCAAAACTCTTTTATACTTGATTTTATGAAATTTAGCTTACTTTAAATATGAATCTTTAAGATTATTGTTTATTTGATTCAATTGAGATATGGTCTATGTTTGAATGTTGTTTTTAAAGTGGTTTAAGCCCTAATATGTTGAATTGCATGAATATTATGGATATTTGAATATGCATTGTCCCTTTAAAGTTTGATTTAAACATAGGTAATCTAAATTGTGATATAAATGTGTATTTGCTTGAATTTCATATCATATTGTTGATTTAAGTTTGAATCTCTATTACCCATGTTATTCTCGTATCATTTATGGCATATGCATACATGAGCATTTGTTTTTTATGGAAATTATTCGGTGGGTTAAGCTTGGATATGTTTATGAATAAGGGTTTTTTAAAAAAAATTATTCAGTGGGTTAATCACACATATTGTTTTGATGAAAATTATTTGGTGGGTTAAGCTCACATATGATTATGACAAGAATGTGATCACATAAATATCTACGATATGGCTCTTTTAGCAATTTTTGGTGTTTACTCCATCTTGTATATGTGTGAATGGGTTATTCCTATGCATGAAACTGTGATTTGAAGTATGATTTGTCTTTTGAGCCCAAGTGTGAATAATTATGAAGTATGTTTAGCTATTAAGCCCAAGTATGCCTTGAAATGATTTTAATGACTTGTTCGTCTTTTTAAAGCATGTATACATATATATATTCTTATGGGATGATGACTTACCACCGAATGAGATTGGAGGCGTCAGGGTTATCCTTACCTATGTGCCATCATAGGTATTTGGTAACCCTCACCTAAATGGGTGGCCCATAAGGTGTAGTTACAACTTTATTATGATAAGATATGAAAATCTTATATGAAATAGGAGTCCCATAAGGAAGGTTACTTCTCCGAAACGGGAGGCCCGTAAGGAGAAGTATGATCTACCTTTGGCAAGTAGTTCACCTCATATCCAGTGTGGGGATAACATCAGGATTCTAAGTAATAGCTTATTTGGTCTTATATGTTGGTTAAGGTCTCATACCCTCCATATTGGAGTATTATACATTGCATGCATCATAGATTTCATGGCATATTGATATATTATACTTCTTTATATATATATTCCCTTATCATCTAACATTAAATGTAGGTTTATGAGTTCATATGCATTGGATGCCCACATATTTAGTACATTCAAACATACTAACACATACCTTTTGCCTACGTGATCTAACCATGTAGGGACTGGAGACTATATCCATCCACCTTTTGACATCTAGTTCAAATTTGTAAAAGTTGTTGTGGTAAGTCCCATCTTCCAAGGACAAGCCATCATCCATCTACCTTATATTGCTTCTACTTATGTTATATTTACTATAAGGGTTAGCCCGGGATATGTCTTGGCCCCCATCCTATTCTATGACTAGAGGCATTATTAGACAACATTTAAACTCTTGTATGAATATATGTTACGTGTTGTTATTTGAAGATTATGGTTATGGCTATCTATTGAATATGGATTTTATGATGTGTATTTATATCATGATGAGAAAATGTGAAAGATCCTAAGTCCCATTTTGACACCATATTGTGAGCCTACTTACCCTCCTCTTTGTGTTTATGTGCTATGTGTTATGTGAATCCATGCAAATCCATATCCCTATGATATCCTCATATCATGAGTCATACTTTCCCATCTCTTAGATTTATGTGTTTACTACTTCATTAAACACTTCTGAACTGATGATGTGAATATGGCTACTTTGAGGCTTGTTTGGGGACTCTCGGGTTCCCATTCGCCATGCCACTCCTAGACCCTAGGCCCGGGTCGTGACAGTCTCTATCTTTCTCTCATGGGCCAAGAGTTGAGTTGTTCTATTACCAATAGAGGACACATGAAAAAAGTTGTACTCAAAATATAGATGTTAATAAGACAACAGGTACTTGCATATTCCTAATCCAAAACGATAATGATATGTCTAATCCTATGAATTAGTGCACTTCGTCTTTGATCCACCTATTTTGGCAAAGTTGTGTTTCCCATCTGCAGTTATTTTTTGGGGCCAGTTACTTTTAGGAAATGGAAAATGTGATCATATTTCGGAATGAAGTTTATAAAGAATGACTTTTTACAAGCCCAAAGTATCATCTTCTCAAAAAATTTGTACTTATAAAATCAGATAGAGAGAAGTAGTCAAAAGATGATTTTATTCCTTAGGCATTCAAGCTTTAAATATGATAAATAACAATGACCTACAGCTGAACTTAAGGAACTCTTAATAGTTGGAGTCTTTTGCTGATATACAACAACAATAAACTCCTACAATAGCAGTAGTCTTCTAGAAATATAAAAAAAAGTAAATTATTTGATAATATAAAATAATTATGCTTAATACACCCCCTCAAGTTAGGTGTGATGAAACAATGCTTAACTTGGAACAACACCTTGCAAAGGCTGGCTCTTGCAATGGCTTGGTAAGTGTATCGGCAAGTTGTTCACATAAATAAGTGTGTTTAACAAGAACCCGATGAGCTTGAACTTAGTTCCTAACATAACAAAAGTCAATAGCAATATGTTTGGTATGGCTATGGAACCTTAGATTATGACAAAAATAAGTGACACTAACATTGTCACAAAAAATGGTGGGTGTATTTGGAATAGTGATAAATAATTCATTGAGCAAGTTGTGCACCCATGTGAGTTCTACAAGAGCATTTGCAATTGATTTGTACTCTTCTTCAGTAGATGAGCAAGCTATAGCTTTTTTCTTTTCTGATGACCAACTGACAGGATTGCGCTCAAAGAAAAGAACATAAATTGATGTGGATACTCTGTCATTCGGATCTCCTGCCCAATCAATATCAGCATACATGTAAAGATTGCAGTCAGAGTTGCGACAAATATGAAGACCTGAAATTGTCGTGGCTTTGAGATATTGTGGTATCTTTTTAACTGACTTCCACTGTTCATCGGTGGGATCATGTATAAACTGTGACAGTTTGTTGACAGCCAAAGAAAGATCAGGTCATGTAAATTATAAATATTGCAACTTACCTAGGGTGCCACAGTAAGTTTAGTATTCGCAGGTGGAGAATTATCAGTTGCCCGAGGTAGTTTACCAGAACACATCGGATTTGAAACTCCTTTACAATTTTGCATATCCAATTCAGACAGAATATCATGAATGTATTTCGACTGAGACAGAATAAGACTATCTGGCATATTTTTTGCTTCAACACCCGAAAAGTAGTTTAAATCACCAAGATCCTTCAGTCAAAAAATGAGAACCCAAAGAATCAATAACATGTTTAATCAAGCTGGGATGACTTCCCATGATCAAAATGTCATCAACATAAATGAGCAGATAAACAATAACTATCAGATTCTTCAAAATAAACAAAGAGGTGTCAGATTCATATGTAGTAACTTTCATTTACTGTAGATGATCATGCAATGCAGTATACCAACACCGAGGGGCCTGTTTAAGACCATAAATGACTTATTTTCATCTACAAAAATGTGAAGGGAACTAGGAATTGATAAATCCTTGATGTTGACATATAAAAACTTCTTCAGTCAACTGGCCCTATAGGAAAGTATTGTTGACATCAAGTCGATGAATCAACCAATTATGCTGCACTATTATGGATAACACAAGTTGCACTATTGTTGGCTTAATAACTGGACCAAAGGTCTCACAAAAATCTAAGCCATCGCATTGTGTGAATTCCTTTGCAACAAGGCGATCTTTGTATCAATCTAGAGAATCATCCACATTTCTTTTAATGTAATACAACCATTTGTAGTACATGACATTCTTCGTTGATTCTTGTTGTACCAATTCCTAAGTCTGATTCTTCATTAAAGGATCATATTATTCTTGCATAGCTTGTCTTCACTCTTTGTGGATGTTGGCTTATTTGAAGGTTGTTGGTGTAACATTCAAGTGAGTTGGAAAAGTGAATTATTTTTTTTGGCTTGGTAATATTATTATTGGACCTAATAGTTATTCGGTTTACTATAGGCTCTGGAATTGGCATGGTGGGCTATTCAGAGATGGGACTTTCACTACTAGGAAGTGAAGAAGTCGTTAATGGTGAATTAGTGGCTACAGATGGAGCATTGGAGATTTGGAGTAAAGTGTTAGTGGTAGTGTATACGTCATTGATATGATATCAAAGGTGTAGGCTGTGTGTTTGAGGTTTTGTGATGCTGGGAAGAAGTAGAAGAAAGTATAGAATTACCAAGAATAGTTGCAGTAGTTGCTGGTACTTGGCTAGAATTGATGGAGCAAGTATTTTCTGATTCTAACGTCAGTGGTATAGGTGGTGGTGTTAGGACCCGTAACTTAACTTAAACCCCAAAAGTCCTTAATTAGCTCGATTTAAGAAAGTTTGGGATCGAATACAACATTTCTTCTAAGTTTGGTCCTTAATTATAATTTGATGTGGGGTCAAGTGTATATGGACTCCTTTGATTGGTCCAAGTGGTATATGTATTGTCTATATATATCACCAAGCATCGTGTACAAGATCAACAATGTTCCATACCTAGCAAAATTGAGAAAAAAAAATAAGCCATAGCTATAGTAGCCTCGGGTTGCTACAGTAACCTTCAAAAAAAATTTAATTTTTTCGTGTTTTCAATTATTTGATGCTTTAAGCTTGGTATATTAAAGCCCCTAAGTAGTGTGGTGGCGTTGGTTGGTCAAGAAAATGTGCAGTGTAGCGGCTACGAAGGTTTTGGGTGTACTGAAGGATTGCAAGGTATGTTAATTTTATCTTTGTTTATGTTAATTAAATGTTTTGAAGGTGTTAGGAATGTGTTGAAATGAAGGTAAAACGTGAAAATAGGATTGGTTGTTAATGGAATTAGGAATTTCAAATTGGTGGTCGAATTGGGAACAAATGTTGTATCTGGTTGTATATTGGACTGTTGTCATGTATTTGTGTTTATTTGTCATGAAAATAGTCTTTATGGGGTAAAAGAAGTGTTAGAAAATAATTCAAATAATTATATGAACGTTAGCTTAAATT